>MU225252.1:307065-360981 GCA_018584345.1 Thuja plicata | reverse complement strand
GCATTTGAGACTCAGTCAATTAAAGTCAATTAGGATAAGAATTTGCCTAATACAATAGGACTTCGAAGATGAGAAAATGCACCAAAATTGATTAGGTTGTTAGGTGCCAATTTTGGGGTGTTACAATCCATAGGGGCGAAGAGG
This sequence comes from Thuja plicata, assembly GCA_018584345.1. Lineage (NCBI taxonomy): Eukaryota > Viridiplantae > Streptophyta > Pinopsida > Cupressales > Cupressaceae > Thuja > Thuja plicata. The sequence continues at coordinate 360,837 of MU225252.1, read as the reverse complement.
AAACCTATTTGAATATAAAAAAGGAACCAACTTGCCCATTATGAAGATACTTCACTTTCATGATAGTAATCCGCTCTTTCTTATTTTCCATAAGCAACCTTCCAATCTTGGCTATCAGGGCTTTATGAAACTGTCTTATTCTTCTTATTCCCAACCCTCACACCTTCTTAGAAGTACAAACCCAATCCTATTTGACCAAATCTATTCATTTTTACCCTCAGTACAATTCCAAAGGAACTTATTTTGGATTGTTTCAATAGTATAAGCAACCATTCCAAGGATTTTGAAAAAATAGGAATGTTTTGCAAACATGACTTAAGAAATTGAATTATGCCAATTTGACTCAACAATTTCCCTTTCCACCCCAAAATTCTTTTTATGAATCTCTCTATAAGAATGTTCCAATACATAGGAGAAGCGAATTCAGTTGTTAGGGGAAGCCCCAAAGAGGAGTCTCGGAGGGTAGAAACATTACATCACAAGAGCCGAGTAATCTTAGTATGAAGAGAATTTGCAACATTGAAAAAATAGAGTTTACTCTTATTGTAATTTATCTGTTGGCTAGATATCTTAGCATAATTGTCTAGGATCTCCTTCCAGCTTCTAGCATCAGATAAGTAAGCCTCCCCAAACAAGATAGTATCATCAACAAACTGTGTAGACAAAGATAACTCCTAAACAAAGACAACTTGTGTAGACAAGTGTCGAATCAAAATTTATGACTAAGTAGGCTTAATAAGCATAAGTGTAATTAAATAATTGCATCAAAAATAACCCATAGTCCAATTATTCATATTATAATCCTCCATCTAATCCTTCATAGTTTAATCCTATATAACTAGTCAAACCTTAATCTACCATCTCAAAATAAATATCTCAATCCCTTAAAACCAAATCAAGTTATTTCCCCACCAACATCATTTATTAGTCAAGAGTGGAAAGGTATGAAATTGAAATTGAAGGACCTACAAACTGGTAATACATAGAAGCATGAGGAATTATACCTGTGCTACTTCAAGTATTCTATCTCCTTGACACCCTTACCATAAATTCTTTCACTGATTTATCTAGAATATTTTTGGCACATTTCCCCACAACATAGAGTATGAGGTTACCATGTTGGATTTTGTCAGTGCAAAACAACACAATAGAGTAGAGGTCAAGAGGATTTACTAGCCATATTATGTGGTACATGTTTAAGAAACAAATTGTTAACATATTAAAGGGTTACTGTTCCCTTCAAAAACTGCTTTAACCTTAATCAAAAACAAATTGTTAAAATATTCATTCAAAATTTAAATTATGAGGTGTCATTTCACTTATAAATTCATTGTACATATTTTTTTATGAGCTCATAGAAACGGGAGTTATGATTAAAAAAGCCCTAATTTCCAAAGGTTTGAGTAAATTGTATAAAAATAAAAATGACAAAATAATTAATGAAAAACTAAGATTCTGGAAATAAAACAAAAATGCTATGAGCGATGAGGTCATTAATACTAAATCTTATTCAAGTTGCTAACACATCCAATATGAATCAAACTACAACCAGCTGGAATACGAAATTAATGTCATCAGGGTTCCTTGGGGTAAGCCTAAACCAACTAGTCGAAATGATTCTAAATAGAATTTCATTCCTCTCATAGAACCCTTGGATGTTGTTTATAGAAGGCATGGTCAAGCAAATATGGAAAATTTTCCTGTAACTTAAACATTTTGATGATTCTAAACTAAAGCTTTCCTAGTATAAAGAAAATGAGTATTGTGATTACCATAAGACTAAACAACATACTACTAAAAATGCATGAAGATTAAATGATTTTTCAAAGATCTCATTGGCAAAGTTGATGTAATTTCTGGAGGGATAACATTCTCTACACTGAATGCTCAACTTTTGATGTATCAAAATGCATTCTCCAAATAGTCCCAAGGATTTACATCCTCTTTATCTAACTTGATCTACCACACAATTCCCTTCTCTATCTCTAATTGATTCATGCCATGCATACTGCTCCATCCACCTATCATGAATGGTAAAAGCGCCCTTATAGTGGCATAAAAGTCACAATCTGAATTGATCCACATTTATTTGAATATTATTGAGATCTTGAAGCTTCATCCTCATTTACATTTTAGTCCCTGCCCTTAATGCAGGAGACTAATGCTTTCAGTCGCCTTTTCATATTAGTTTTTGCATTGGAAATTGTGCAATTTCTGTTTACCCTAAGCTCTCAGAAATTTTTTCTATTAAAGTGAATTTTTCATTTTATCTTTCTTCTTCCCTATTGCCTATCCTCATTTTTCTCGGTGGTATTTTCATTTTCTTCGATGCAAAATTTCACAGAAAATCCGGTCGGGTGATTTTAAGGTGGGCAAATGACATGTTCCAAACGTTTCACGTGGCTGGTTTGTTCTCCAAGCGTCATTTGCATGTGTCGGTAGCCAGACAATAGTTCAACAGGGAAGATGGCATGAGCCCAGATTTTGTTCTACCCATTGGAAGAATCGATATTTAGTCTCACTGAGTTCATAGCAGTTACAAATAGCCCTACCAATACGAGTTCCGCTCTTTCAATTCCTAAACGGGTAATCTTCACATTGTTTCTTTTTAAACTGAGGGCTTAGGTAGTTCTTTTTAAAATGGAGATTTCATGTTATTGATGACATCAAATGGGCTGTTGTGTTTCTATCCACGTTTTCCTCTGGATCCCCTGTTGTGGGTGTTTAACCCTGCGAGGAAGGTTTCAAAAAATTTGTCCATGACTTTTCCAGTGAATATAAATTTGATGTATTTTTTTGAAATTTGTTAATTTCCAGAATACTTTAAAATTTGTGATGGCAGGTAGGCTTCTGAGTCTCTCAAAAGCGGCGGTATACCCTGGTTTTCTATTCTCGTTCAAATTCGTGGTACAATGGTCTGCCTCTATTGTGCTCTATTGAATTTTATGATGACAATTACATTTTTCGACGGACTCAACTTTTTCTAATGGTGTCATTTATTTTTCTGCTAGAGTCAAAAGCATAAATTCGAGATAAGACGATTCTATATATGTGTTTTATTATGCTGAATTTGTATTACCTATTTTCTATTTCTTAGATCATGTCTAATGATCATTTTGTTTCTATGCATCAATCTAAACATTTTTGGACAGGGGCTATGCCTTGAGCTCTTTACTAGTGATAGCGTTGGCCTACTTTCTGATATTACACGCATTTTATAGGAGAATGGTTTATCTGTTACAAGGGCTAATGTTACAGCACGATGGGATAAAGCAGTGAATTTTTCCTATGTCATATATGCCTGAGGAAATCCTGTAGACGTGAAGATTGTTGAAGCCATGAGAAAAGAAATTGGCAATACAATTGTCCATGTGAAAAATGCACCTAGCTCTCCTAGATCTTGCCCAATAGATACTATAGAAAAGCCCAGGTTTCTTTTGGAAGCCTAATTAAGACGCAGATTCAACGGATCTCTTATAGTATTGGTCTTATCAAGTCTTAAATCTGAGTGAAAACTCATACTAAACTAAGTCGTTGTTTATTCCTCAGCCATCCAGTTTGAATATAATGAATTTATTGTATTTTCTCTATCATGTAGTATCACAGCGCAAATATTCTTGTGCCTATGCGATGAAGAATGAATGGACGATGGAAGTGTTTGTGAATAAAGATACTTATAAACATGAAATAGAGGGATGTTTGGATCTGTGACAGAAATCATCACTGGCTGTGGAATAGAGCTAGGATATAGTCTCATTGATGGCACAGATCTAGGTGTTGGAGTGGCAGAACTGGATCATGAATTCAATGTTGGTATTGAGAAGTAATGTTCCTATATCATGAAGAATTTAGATAGTTGATATTATTTTAAATGTTTTGTGCATAAGTTCCTAACTTCGTCGTCCAATCCATAGGCGAAAGAATGCAATTTTTTTTAGCAATGTGAGTTAATATGGAGGCTTTTCCTACAGAAAAATGCATTGAACATAGAAAGAAATCCACACATTCAAATCATAGTTTCATAAGTAACATTTACCAGTCAAAAAGGATTTTAACGGTGAACTGTGCTTAGCACACCAACATTAGGGTCGTCCCATATAAGCTCAATATGTGAACCAGATAGTCAAGATAAATGTTTTCACACACAGCGTAGAGCACTCTTCTTTCAAACACTTGAGCCTTGTGTATCTTGATGTCCTGAAATGATTGTTCCTTTTTTATTTGGTCTGGTGTAATGAACTCTAGGCTTGCATATAAAGATTTATGACAAAATAACTATGACAAAAGGAATGATTTTGAATGACTAAACAACTGCTTTCAAAGCATAAAAAAAGCCTCGACTGCGCTTTTAGAAAACATAAATCAGAATTAAGGATGGTTTGTAATTATTGAAAGCATAAGCTTTTGCTTTGATGGTAGTGTATAATTAGGGACATTGAGGCTATTTGGTAATTTTCCTTCTTGGTTGTATGTATTTTTCATGCCTATGAATTTTGGTGCAGTGTCATGCAAATATTGTGGTACTGCAACTCGGTCCCATGTGTAGTTGTTATCAAATGCACACTTTCTAAGCATTTAAATTTCATCTAGGTTGGCAACATTTGCAAATCCCATTCTCGAAAGTAGACCTCATTCATTCATGCCCATTGTGTCCACTGTGTTCATGTCACATTCACTATTATCCTCATCTTCCAATCTAGTATCTTATTCGTCTCATATTTGCTAGTATTCATTTACTTCTAATTTTCAATTAGTGTATCTTTACTTCCAATTTTTAATTATGATATCTTTTGTAACTCCTATGTCAATTTCTATATTTTGAAAATATTTGTAGAGTAATAACTTACTCCAAGAGAATGTTACAAAGTGTTTTGAATATTCCTTTGGAATGATACAGAATTTTGGGAAGACATTAACAATAACTTTTACTTTTCTCTCATTCCAATTATCTCCTTTATATATAACAACCCGTGAGAGCTCATGGCACACTAAACCACTAGGGTTTTGGAACCCAATCTGAAGATAGGGCCTGTGTTTATCTTTGTCCACTAGGTGTAGGGAAGTGGCTTGATTGTTCTTGTGTTGCAGAATTGCAAGAATAAACTAAGCTAGGCCATTTCCATGAAAAATTAAAAGGTACAAGCACTATAATTTTTAGAAGTCCCTGTTGCTCCCACTCTCATCTTGAAAGCAGCCACATATTTCTGTGGGTCTTGTATAGTAAATGACAAAAGCCCTCCCCTACAACAAATTGTTATCTTTACATTATTACTAACAGTGGTCAATAAGTCTACTATTATGGGATGTCTATTGCAATAATGGGAAATGTTATTTTCTTTAAAAAAAAAACAATCTCCCTACTCACTTGCTTCAGCACCCAAAATATCCCATATAGCTTCCTCATCTTTCCAACTCCATCCTAAACTCGACCGGGGATGCTCAATGTGTCTGTACTATTGATAATTAGAAAGTGTCCCCAATGCCTAAAAAAGTACAATTCAACAATACAATCAAAATATTAGAATTGAAGCAAGTTCGCGTATGTATAGAGAGAATGAGATGGAGAGAGGCATTGTAGCCATTGTCTATCCAAGATAAAATGTCCCACTTGATTGTTATACTCTTATATTGCCATCAGATTCCATTGGATCCAAAGTACAACCTGCACATAAACTAATATTAATAACTGTTATAGTGTTATATTGCCATCAAGTTCCATTGGATCCAAAGTACCACCTGCACATAGACTAATATTAATAACTGTAGTACCACATGCATATAGACTAATGTTTTTGATTAGGGTATAAGTAGGTTTTGAAGGGGCCCTGAAACCCTTTACAAGCAGATTTTGGCAAGAATCTGAAAGCCGTCTAAGATGAGACTCTACCAAAAAATTACATTTCAAACCAGCAGACCAAAGATAGTAAGCTACCAGCAATTAGCCAAGATGAGACTCTAAAACCCCAGCAGCCCAAAGAACCAACAAAAGCCTTACACTATTAGATTAACTAGAGTATTACAACTCCCCAAATAGTAATCCAAGGTTTTAACATGGATCCCTATACCAACAATACCAACACCAAAAAGCACCATAGCCCCAAACCCAACCTTTAGCCATAACCAAAAATAGCCAGCCACCAGAATGGGCCCTTGAAAAAATTTAGCATCCACCTGCAGGCCCCAGCTAACCACACACGCCAAACAATGCAAAGATAAAAATGAGGATAAATCACAATTTCCCTTTTCCTCCTAGTTAGATACAGGTATGATCTCCTCCAGCACCAAAGGGGTACCTCCAGCACTAATCTATTTTTTCAGCACAACTCACTCAATCTGCAAAAAAATAGCTCCCATCCTTTTCCAGCAAGCTTTCATGTGGCTACATGAGAGAGGCGACCACACTCCACTTCCGGCAGTCTCCTCCCAGCAGCCACCAACCACCTTGATAGGCTGAGCCTTCACCTCAATAGAATCTTTCACCCTAATAGGAAACGAGGGAGAAGAGAGCTGGAGATCAAAAAGACTCCACCTCTAAGAAACCACATGAAAGGCACCCACGTCAATAATGTTATTCTCCAACTCGATAGGAGAGTAATGCAGAGGAAAAGAGACAAAAAAGGGTTCATCCCTGTAATAAAAGTCTTCCAACAACACTGGATAACCAAAAATAACCAAAGTCAGCACAATGAAATGAGAGAAGAGATAAACAACCCGAAAAGGGTTCAGCCATTCATCCGTCACGAAATAGGAAAACCGGGGAAAACTTTAAGAAACCACCTTCTGGTAAAAGGTGTAAAATATTGGCGAATCCTCCATTATTTTTGGGGGTAAAATTTAATATTATTGGCAAAAAAATTTAATTTGAACAGAAAAAATATTATTTGTACTGGCGATTTTTTTCAATTATATAAAAATTCTATAAAATCTTGGTGAATCTTTCATTATTGAAAAAAATTGCGGTGATAGGCACACATACCAAGAAACCATTATTATTCAATGGGGGTTTGGGGGCAGCACCCCCAAGATGGGGTCTAATAGGAACCAACCCTACTTTTTATAACCGTTGGATGATCCCAGATGGATGGCAAGAATTCTATTTTGGGCCAAGGTTTAAAAGGGCACAAAGATTCCCCCAAAAGTATCTGAAATAAAGACACATGTCAAATCTATTTTAGGACAAAGTTTTCAAAATCATCAAGTTTTATTTAAAGTCTTTGAAATAGAGACACATGTCACATAACCTATACCCTAACCTTAAATATTGACCACATATTGGCGAATATGGTTGTCAATTACGACAAGCTTTGGAAATTATAGGCGAAATGTTTCAATTTATAGTCTCCAACAATTAATTTGATTAGCGATATTGTGATAGAAAAGGATAAAAATACATAAACCAATAGGCGATGGGCCTAGGCATTCGGCCCAATATTTATAAAGTTTGGGCGATATGGACAACCTGATTTACACATTATATTCACCAAATCTTGAGTTGTGGACATGAGAGATTTGCCAAATGGCAAATATTCGTCACTAAAGTTTTCCCTGAGGAAAACCACCTACCAAGATATTCACTGGCTCTGCATCTGGACATCTCTTCCATGGTCAAGTCTTCCCTCTGCCATGAGCAGGGTGGTAAGAACAGAGAAGAGTCCATTGAGGGCAATATAGAGACATCTCGCAAGCACAACCCGCTCTCCTAACCACCATATGCATCACCCCTAACTCATCCACTGAGCCCTACGAGGATTTCCCCATACCACAGTCCACGACACCAAAGGAAACACTCTTCCCCACCAAGGACAATGAGAGTGTAGATCCTTCGAACAATGCCCATTGTTTCAAAACCAAAATAGAGATCTGGAGTAAAGTGAGATCTCCCCATATCCCACAGACCTATGCAAGATCTTTCATAGGCAATGGCCCCAAGCCAAACAAACCTTGTAGGACGAAAGGGAGATTCATTTGCAGTCTTGTTGTCGGCCCTTGCATGGTTAGAAGGAACACAGCCTCCACCAATGCACCTCCTATGAACAACGCCTGTTGTTCCAAAATCAAAACAATGATCTGGAGAAGAGCGAGATCTCCCCACATCCCTTAGACCTATGCAAGATTTATCAGAGATGATGGCCCCAAACCACATAGACCCCGTAGGAGGAAAGGGAGTTTCATTTGCAGTATGCCTATCGGCCCCCACATGGTGAGAAAGAATGTAGCCTCCACCAAACACAACAAAGACCACCCGCACAATAGCTTCCTCCACAACATCTTCTGCAACCAGGGTCGGCCCCTGAGCCCAACCTCCCCCACCATCATCGTTGTCCTCACCTCCCTCTGCATCGACCTTTGTTGACCCCATTCCCACTCCTACCTGAAACTCTAGCACCGCTAGTTTCCATTGCTCCTTTCAAAAACCTTTGAAAGGAGGCACTGTTAAGTGGACATAGACTAATGTTAATAAATTCTTGAATACAAATTAATGACATATTCCACCAATTCAATAAATAGATGCAATCACAAGTCTTACTAGCAAAATATACTTCATGAATGAGGATGAGCACCATGCATGAAATATATCTCCAAAGATTTTCCATTGGAATAGGTCATGAGAATATCATTAGATGAGATTTATAAATAAAGTAAACAAAAAACTTTTGTAGTTCATCTGAAACATGTCAACCTAGTGGCATAAGGCGGTTATTGTGAAGGCAAAGGGACTGGATGGGCACCAATAATGTGATGAGATATTATATAAGCTATGAGATGCTTAAAAAGTGAAGGTCTTAGAGAGAATGTTCATTTGTTGGGAAATGGGTCTTGTCCTTTGTAATTCATGATATAATTCATGATGTTATTCATTCCTTTTGTCTACTGTACCTATCTACTGCAAAACATGGGCATTTGTCTTTTTGTGGGCAAATGATTATTCATTATTTTCTGTTTAGAAAAGGGTATGGGTTCAAGCTTAACTAACTAGTGTTGGTGTGGTGGGATTGTCCACACAATTTTATTGAATGGGAGATGTGAGTTATGGGAATACTACTGGTATTGGTCTTTTCCTTTAATGTGAATGAATCAACTCAAACTTTTTCTTTAATCCATTTTGGAGCAATAAATCACTTTAGCATTGGAGCAATAATTCGCTTTGGCATCATAATAATAATATCAATAACCATTGATCAAACTTTTTCTTTAATCCATTTTGGAGCAATAAATCACTTTAGCATTAGAGCAATAATTCACTTTGGCATCATAATAATAATATCAATAACCATTGATCTCACATTAAACTTCAAAGATAAAGAGAAGCGATTCTGAAGAAAGGCATCTTATGTCACATTTGTACAGTGCTCTTGTAACTATACATGAGACTTGTTCATGAGTTTGATATTATGATATTGTAGCCATGTTAAGTTTGTCCTAATCGCAATCACTGTTATGCGCAACACTAGGACAAATGACAGCTCCCTGCTACTCCCCTACTTAAGATAGGGACTCCAGCTGCGCGCACCCTTGTTATTGAGATTGTGACTTCTAATGAAGTTCATCTTCATCTAATATTGATCCCAAGGTTCTACCCTCTTCGTACCTTTCATCCGCCAACCATAAATGCATTTTTTTAAAGATCAAAATCAATGAAATGGGTTGTGAGAAATACAAAGTACCTTATGATTTCAATATCGGCATAATGCCTCCCCCAATGATAGTCTATAATATTTCTATTCTCTCAACTTTGTTTCAAGAAAATCTCATGTCAAAATAAGCTAGACCCTATTTTGTAACGAGACAAATCTCCCTAATACTTTTTCTAAAGAAACACACAATTCCATCCATACGACGGTGTCCAAGTCGTATCCTCCACATAACACGGGTATTCAAAGTAAGAAAACATACACGTATACTCAAAGTAAACAAAAGTCGCATTCAAGCGTTTCCACATCATGGTAGAAAAATCAGAACTGACATTCATAGAAAATGGAGTACGGATGCCTCACGATTTCACAACAATTTCCCACCCCTTTCACACAACTTTCCCATAAAAATTAATTATGCTCGTTTTAGGTGCATATTACTATCACAATTGAAGAAGAAGAAGATCCAACAATGGAGTGCAGTCTGTGTGGCGATGTGGGCTTTCAAGTCTATTCATTCCAATGCAGAAAGTGTCTAATACGTTTTCAGCATCAGTAACTTAACATACACTCTCGTTATTGCTTTCAGTTTATTCAATTTTAGATAGACAAGTTTCAAGTAGTACACACACATTTATTGTTTAAGCAACTACTATAAATTTTGATCTTATGGGTTTGGCTCTTTTGGTCAAATATTGTAGCAGAGCATATTATGAGAATGTAAGGCTTGAGAGTGTAAGTGAAGTTTGTGATTGGTGCTTCACCATTCAAGAGGAGGATACAGGCTCTGATGTTAAGCTTATGATGAGGGATTCTGTTAAAAGAATGAGAAGTTCTGCTGGGATTGGAGAGTGCACAAACATGACCCACAACAGAAGAGGCAAGAGAAATTTGAGAAAAACGTTTTCTGGCATTAATGGACAGAAGAAGCAGAGGAATCCTGAACTTATATACAGTGCTGAAAGAAGAGTTGGGAAGAAATATAAGCTTCTTGATGAGATTGTCTATTGATTACGTCCTTTAGAAATAGAGAGAGTCGAAAGTCATTGTGTGGACCCTCTATTCAGTTTTGTATTTTGTGAGACTGGCTGTCCATGAACATTGGAAACTTAATTTAGAATCACCCCTTATGTTGTTTGGAACTTTGATGATTATACTGTGCGAATACTCAACTTACGAAAGATTAAACTTCCGTTTTAAGTATGGATGAAAATAGTTTCAATATTTTTCTCTTTTTTCTCTTCATGGTAGATCATACAAAGTGATCTCAAATCTTGATGCAAAATAAATCATACATAATTGAATTCAAAATCAACCTAGCTTAATTATTATAGACTAAATATTTATTGTCTTTCAATAAAACTTTATTTTTATAATTCATCCAATTTTGACATATAATTTGTATAAATTTTCAAACGATAAAATTAAACAAATTATTTAATTTCAATCATAAATTATATGAAAGTATATAATAAAAGTGGTTAGCAGTACCTTTTTTCTGTTCATTTGCATGCGTTATACTTTTCGTATTGACTGTTTTATGTTCTGTCAGGTTCGACGAATGCTACTTAGTGCTGATGTATCAATGCTCCATGGCTTATTTAGTTAGGTAACAAATACACATAGAGTGAATGAAGTTTAAATTAGTCATGTATTTGTTACCATGGCTTATTCTAACAATGGGACTCCAACGAAGGGATACCCTACCAAGCAGCCTAGAGTCTTATTCATATAATTGGTTGCCATGAAGAACCTAATTAGATTGTGCAGGTTTGCGTAAAAATGCAGAGGTGGGATTTATTGCTCTGTCCAAGTCTTCAACTCGGAGGAAATGTTCAATGTGAAATCTCAGCCTTGCCCAAGGGCTTCTTCCCAATTTCCTTCTCCAAGATTGTCTCTATTAGGCCATTGTTCCTTGGCATTATCCCTGAGAAGGAGATCTTTATGCAGGCTCATAATTGGGTCAGACATCCCAGATTATTAATGCAGTATTGGAAAAGGAGGTGTTAGAAAGATATAGCTACCTCTATTGGAAAATCTGTGGCTGAGATTTGATAGCTAGAGCTAGAAAGCAGTTGTTGTACCCTACGCTTTGTGTGAATAAGAATATTGATGAGCTGTTTTTGCTTTCCTACCACCTTAGATTTTTAATTGGATAAATGGGTTTTACAAATTATCTAGTTTTGGTATTGTTATCAGGAATTAACTATGTAGTTTTTTATTCATACTTATTGATTTGTATTTCATGTGTAGTGGTTCACAATAACCCATCTAATGAGCAGTGGTTCACAAGAACAAATTACATCTATGTTGTCATGCAACAATATCAAATGTAATTTGGTTTTCTGTATGAGAAAGGGAAGGGTTAAGTGTGTGACCATGAGGTTGACCTGATAACCACAACAATGACCTTGGATGGATAAATGGTGAAATCCAAGAGCTAACAAAAATATATAGAGGTAGGTTTACATGTAAATGTGATAAATGCATGGATAAGGTGAATGTACAATACAATATTTATGTGTATGGAGAAGGTAGGGGCTAAGAGAATAGGCCCAAATTGGAAGACTATTGTGTCATTTGTTTCTACATACATGTATCAAGATGCTCACTCAAATGGTTTCTAAAGATAAATGGGAATGGAAAGAATATGCAAATTTCACCGCTATATTTTACCACCACTTGTCAAGGTTTATGTGAAGCCTAAAATGATAATGCATGCCAGAGTATGCAGAACTCTCAAGCATGCATCTAAAGTACATGTGCACATATCAAAGGATATAAAATGGTATTCATGTAAGTAATGTATCATGTAAGATTTGATTGCATAGGTTTATCTTTTGATATATACTTGTAACATTTGAAATGGGGTGTTTAGGAATTTAGGAATATGCAAGGTGTTGAAAGAGAATAAGGTGATTTGATTATTAATTGTTGTTTGATTTGATTAAAGTGTGTTGAATTCCTTAACCCTATTTTATACTTGAATTTAATTTATTGTGCATTGCAATTGTGATTAGGGAGAAGATAAGATGTTCCTCTTTTATTCCCAAGTGCACAAATGGAAGATCCAAGTTGATCAACCCAAAAGAAGGGCTAATGCACAAATGAATCAACTATTTGGAAAGGAATATAAGAAGGGAATCTTAAATTTTGTTAATTATATGTATAGAAATGATATATGACAGTAATTGAAGAAATAGGAGAAATGCACTAACCTTGAAATATTGCAGATCAAAGAATGTTGTTTTGTGAGGTCTGTTAACTATTTCTAGAAAAACTGACAGTTGATCCCGAACTGGAACACAGAGACGAACAAAACCCAAAAATATTTTTTTGTTTCGATGTCGTCTTATGAAAAAGGTCGACCTTGACCAATAAATGTAAATCCTGATCCAATAATGTTGACCCTGACTTGCATAGGTCCGACAGAGAATCTATTCACGCCGTTTGAAAGAAAGTCAAAAAGGGTATCCAGATCTAGTCTCAAAACTACTGTTCTAAACCTGTACTTGCAAGAAAAAGATGTTTGTTTGTTGTGGGGGAGGGGTTTGCCTCGGTCAAACCCCAATTTAGGAATTAACCTTGAAATCAATAAAGTACAGAATGCTAGAAAGTAGTAAAATTGAATCTAACAATGAAGCTATGATATTCAACAAATATGTAATTGAAATTCAAATGTATGCGGGTATGTAAGTATGAAAGCAATGGACTTTAGAAACCATAAACCTCCATGATTATATGCTTGAAATCCACTTTGAAGAGATGACGAAAGAGTCTTGAGGATGCACAAAGGATCTTGAAGGAAGATCACACCACCATGATGGCTAGATCTAGGTTTTGAATGATGAATCTTGAATGTTTGTACCTAATCCCTTCAAAGGCTTGAAAGCTTGAATCCTTGATCTTCAAAGGAGAACTTGAATGCCTAAGAAGAAGACTTGAACACCTTGAGAGCTTGGAAAATATGTAGAATAATGGATGCTTGAAAAATTCTCCTTCTATGCTCAATATTGCTTAGTATCACTTAGAAGACTTAGAGAAAATGAGAGGAGAAAACTTCATTTTATATGAAATTAGGGAAAAATATTCTAAGGAGGCCGAAATAGGATAATTAAATTCAAATTAGACCAATTCCCCTAGAAAAGGACCTATATTAAATATAATTTAGCAATCAACACTTCGTAACCTGAAACAGCCAACTCGGGAGTGGGAAAACTAAATTTTGGATGACCCCTGACAACCGACAAGTTTCCAGTTTTGAAAAGGGTACCCTAGTCAGGGTGTAGGTCAACCCTGACCTAGGTCAAGGTCAAGTTCAACCTTGACCCAGGAGGTCAGAACCCCTGGAAAATATGTCAGGTGGGATAGGAGGTGCCTGGAGAGGCCCAATTAGGGTCCTGAACAGGCACAGAAGCAGGAGATGATGCAAAAATAGGAGGATGATATGATAGAGGTCAAAAATGTCCCCTAAGGAGGGCTAAACACTCTTAACATGGAAGTGCTTCCATTTTAAGATGATACAATACTCTATAAAGGAACGTGTAAAATAGAGTTCAAAACTATACAAAGAGTAACTCTATCTCATGAGGTAAAATTAGTACAAAATAGGACCTTTTAAAATATCTAGAAAATATAATGAAGAAGAAATGAGTGAAGTTAGAAGATTCTATATATTAGAAACATGATGATAATATGTTCATCTTAATGGCCATATGATGAAAATTTGATAGTGCTCCATCTATTCATGGTGATAAGTATTTATAAAACTTATTAGTAGCTAAAAACTCAATATAAGTTGAGGTTTGCCACATAGGATATATTTTGCTTTTGTAATACTCAAAATGATGCAATCAGGGAAGGATAAATCACCAAAGGAGATGTCCAACCTTGGAGCATGAGTCAACAAAAAAAATAATAGAGAAACACGGTGCTCAGAATTCAAACAGAACATTTTTTTGTCTTCAACAAGAAAGTACATCAAACATGTCGGGCTATAAGACCTTCCCAGTTACAACCAAATACAAAATTGCTCTCACATCATAATTTTGATCTACTACCATTAATCTCTATCGTCCCTCAGGAAACTAATCTTTTCCTCCCAGGATACATCAACCCATACAACACATTACTTTTATACACAACCACCAATAGGTCATCCTAACAAACTATTACATATCCAAAGACAAAACTATTAGACTAGGTTAGCTTAATCCCTAATTAAATACCACATTTAATTATTTCACAAGACCTATCCAACACCCGAGTTGGCCACACATAGATTATTTTAGAAAAACATTGCATTAATCTCCAACAATCAAAAACACCGATCCCAACCTCTAACAATCAACTGGTAACCCAAGTGAACCCGTGTCATGAAGAACAACAACAAACCAAAAGAGCATCAACAATATCTCGTAAACCATGCCACTTCAAGAAGCATGATAATAGACTTTGACTCCACAAACAATATTTAACAAACCATTTTCATAACTCCTACCAAACATCTCCATAGCTTGACAAATCACAGAATCTCAAAAAACTTTTTGGACCCATAAACTTCCTCTCAAAGCCCATCACAGAATCCTCCACAACTCAAGCACGATAACTCCAAACAAGTTGCAATCATAGGAAAAGCTTCCAAATAAACCCATGAACACCACACAATGAGTTCACTCACTAAAGATCCAATAAAATCCACCGAGACAACGATGACCCAACTGGTGACTAGAAACATGAAAAAAACATGCAACTGGTAACAAAGGTCTACCAGTAAACAAATGTTTTTGGATGATGCAAGATTTCCAACTTCCCTATGATTCTCCTATAGCAGACACCCTAGGTGAAAAAATATGTTTCATGAGAGGAAATCATGAACATCTTATGGGATTCTGAACATATATGCCATACTTATTCATGATCCACTCATCCTCTTGTCATGTAGCCATCACAGTCTTTCCTCTATTGACTTTCTAATTTTGCAAGTTCACCTTGTCTTGTACTCTTCTCAAATTTCCTATCAAAAACCCATAGGAGCTGACCCCTACTATCCTCTTTCTTCCTTTGGCCACAATCCTTCAACTTCGGGCTTTCTTACCATCAGTACTTCTCTGAGTGACATCATCACTAAACTGATTGATGAGATTCTTCTTCAATTCAGCACCATTTGTATCTTGTTGTCCAACACTTACAAGTGTCACCATCTATTGCACCACCTTAGTCAAAAATGTCATCTTCCTCTTAATCTCTAGAAGTTCATTAAATATACTTCTCTCCTTAAGTCTTGCTTTTAGATATTCCTTCATTCCAGTCATAGGAATAGGTTCTTCAACTCTAATCTTCTCATGTCTGCCATTGTCAATCGGACATAATATGACAGCTCTACATTTTCCAACTCTTTTTCCCTGAAAATGTATTAGTTTATGCTCAGATACTCTCTTCCTTACCACATAGGTATTATCATGACCATCAAACACAATATCCCTATCAAATTTCCAAGGTCTCTCAAGCAATAGATGACAAGCATCCATAGGTAACACATCGCATAATATCTCATTGAATAATAAGCCCCAATCATTAAACTAACTAGGCATTGCTCTTCAATCCTAGCCTTCAAAATATCTTGTAAGCAACTAATATGTTAAGGAGTAGGGTGTTTAATCCTCTCCAATTTCAGTTTACTAACCATTTCTTCTTAAACAAAGTTATCAGAACTGCTACCATCAGTTATAATACTACATACCTTTTCTTTACACTAACATCTAGTTCTAAATAAATTCCTTCTTTACACCAGTTCATTAATACAAGCAACAAATATTCTATTGAGAAGAACTTCAACTTCTTCAACATCATTCATTCTAATTTCCTCTGAAGGAAATATAACCCCTCTATCCAAATGTGCAACCCTCTTTTAGGACAATGAAAAGACCTAAGACTTTTCTCACCATACTAAAAACAAATGCCCATAAATTCACCTCTCCCTCTGCCTCTTTTTCCACCATTGTAATCCTTAGTGTTCTACTACTACTAGATCCTCCATCACTCTTCTTAGGATTCTCCACCACATTACTCGCATAAATTGATTCACTAGTCTTACCACCCTGGTTCCTATTATTTTGTCTACCTTTAAACCCTTTGTTCAGCTTCTCTTAAACCCTTAATTCCATTTGATAAGCATCTCCTATTGTTTTCATTCAAACCATAAGTAGCTCCTCTTGAATACTAGGTCTAAGACCATAGATATATCTACCAACCTTTTCCTTATCAACCTCAGAATGACTATTCCTAATCATGATCCTATAGAATTCTTCAGTATACTCCTATACCAATTTTTTAGTCTATTTTAAGCCTTGCATCTTCTCAAGAACATTTCCAATTCATAATCCACTAGAATAAATTAGCTCTTACACTTTTCAACCATCTAATCCCTATCCGAAATCTTTTGTTTTCCCTTCTTATTTCTTTCCAATTGAACTTTTGTCCACCTTATACTTGCATGACCTTTTAGATTTATTTTTGCAAATTGAACTCGGTCAGAATCTTTCACCTCCTCATACTTGAAGTATTCCTCCATCTAATTAATCAAATCAATCAATTCCTCTGGCATGAGGATACCAACAAATGTAGAAACTTCAAATTTAGGTCTCTTCTCAATCTTAGGCATAGATTTCAGAAATCTGGCCTCATATGGATCTCTAGCTTCTTCAAAGTGTTCTTCTTCCTCAGACTCTTCATCACTATCTTGACCAATTGTTGATGTAGTTCATCACTGAAAATCATCTTGTAAGGCTTTCATTTACCTTTTCAAAGCCCTAAAACCTTCCTTGGTGACTCCTTAAACTCTTCTCGGAGGCATCTTCAATCTAGCGAATTGTGAACAAAATTATTTGTAATTGCAGGTCAGATCGACGCTCTTCCACACACAACATACCAAATTAGGACATCGCCACCATGGAGTCTGATCTACACTCCAGCAATTGAAAATGTTTCTCTAATACCACTTGATGCATTCAAAGAAGGATAAATAGCCAAAGGAGATGTCCAACCTTGCAGCCTAAGTCAACATAGCAGAAATAAAAAAATAATATAGTGCTAGGAATTTAAACACAACAATTTTTCTTGTCCTCAACAAGAAATTACATCAAACTTACTTCAAACATGTCAGGCTATAAGGCATTCCTGGTTACAAAAGAAAACAAATCGCTCCCAGATCATAATTCTAATATGATACCTTTCAACTCTATCATCCGTTAGGACACTACCATTTTCCTCCTAATACCTCAACCCATGAAATGCATTACTTTTATACATAGCCACCAACAGACGGGCCTAACAAACTATTACATATCCCAAGACAAACATATTAGACCAGGTTTGCCCTAATTACTAATTAAACATAAAATTTAATTATTTATAAAGGTCCTATCAAACACCAAAGTCTTCCACACATAGATCCCCTTAGAAAATCACATCATTCAGCTCAAACAGTCAGAAACAACGATCACAACCTCCAACAATCAACTGATAACCCAAGCGAACTAGTGTCATGAAGAACAATAATGAACCAAAAGAACATCAACATGATCTCACAAACCATTGCACATCAAAAAGTGTCATCGTAGACTTTGACTCCATGAAAAATATTGAATAAACCCTTTTCATCACTTGTTCCAAACATCTCCATAGCTTGACCGATCATCGAATCTTGAAAACTGTCTGGAACCAGAAACTTCTTCTCAAACCCCATCACAGAATTCTCCACAACTCAAGCACGGTAACTCCAAATGAGTTTCAATCATAGGAAAAGCTTCCCAATGAACCCATGAACACCATATCATGAATGTACCCACTAAAGATCTAAAGAACTCGCCTAAGATAACAATCGCCCAACCAATGACCAGGAACAAGAAACAAACACATAACTCGTAACAATGGTCCACCATTAAATAAATTTTTTGCATGATGAAATATTTCCAAATGCCCTAGGATGCTCTTGCATCATAAAATTAGGTAGTCATGATTATGAAGTAATAGATAAATTTTATAAGAGTATGTTATTGTTAGTGCATAGATAATTACCCTATGTGGTCATAACAATGTGATTTTGAATGAGTGGTAACTGAAGCCTTATATGGTCTATCATTACAAGTATGTAAGATTGATGTATTTTTTAATTTATTATATTTAATACAAAAAAATCAAAATGTTAATGTTAGTAATAATATATAACCCCTTGTAGTTGAGCTCAAATTTGCGTTTTTTCATCCAATTCCCTTCTCTTTTTACATTATCATACTATGACCCCTTATTAGTAATTGATTTGACATATTTGTATAAGTTTCATCTTGTGAAAATTTTATTTTAAAGTTTATGCTCTCTTCTAGTTGTTCTTAGCAAGATAATCATGGAACTCTTAATATGCACTTATTGTGGCTAAGTTTGTGATAGTAATTGAGCTTGATGGGAATATATTTGCTAGGTATGAAAGAGGATTTTATTGGCCCTCAATCACTCCTCTTGTTGGGATTTAACATTTTTATTTTCTCTTGAGAAAAGGATGTGACCTTTAAATATTCAATTAGCATGCTTTATTTTCTAGATTCAATCCTAATAGGACTATGTTATGGTTGGAATCTAGTAGAAGCTTAAGCATAAAAATGGAAGAAGTGTTGGGTATGAGTGTATGCAAGATGGATACACTTTCCAATAGTGCAAGTCTGAATGAAGATAGAGGCAACTATGTAATCATGTAAAGAAAAAAAGAGAGTTGTGGTGGCATGTAGTAAGTGATGAGGAAGTGTAATAAAATCATGAAAAATTAGAAGAAGCATGTGAGAAATTGGTTTCTAAATGTTCCCATGGTATGGTGAAGGCTTGACCTATGACAAGTTATCTTGTTAGGGTTCTTTGACATTTAATGATTTTATTTTGGCGTGCAGAAACATATTTTGTTTAAGAAAAAAGTGGTGTTTATGACATGAGTGGCCACATGCATCTTTCTTCCTCTCTCCTATTGTATTAATAGGAATTGAATTCTATTCAAAAACCTTGATATTATTTGTAGATGTTATTCATCGATCTACAACATTAATTTTGGTAAAAGTTGATGGCAGTCTATTATTTTTGATGTGCAAATAGTGTTCTGTATTTTAGGGTTATTCCCAATAGCCATTAAGAGGAAATATTATCTCCTCATTCAAAGGTTGGTTATATTGGTAATATTTGAAGGCTATGTAAGAACAAGAGAGTTGTCTAGGGTTTAAAACCATTGCATATTCAACTAGAAAAAAAAAAAACTATGAAATCATGGAGAATGTGAAGAATAAAATGCATGTGTGTATAAATATTATGTAGGGAATGTTTCCATTATCATTTGTATGTCTCTTACAATATCTTTAACAATTATCAAGGTTTTCGCTTTCTATAGTTGTTATAATGAAAGTAATGAATATTTGATAATGTGACATTCTAATGTATTACAAGCTTTTTATTAATGATTTGTTGGGTTCATGTAGATATATGTAGTTTCATTTGGATAACTAAGTATGTTCTCTCTATAGTGTTTGTGATTTTGTGGAATATATACCTAGATAATGGTGTTGAGTTTTCTCGACATATTTTGATAGATTTTTTTAGGCCATGGAATTGAGAGGAATAAGACAACTACATTACACCTCTCAACATAATGGAGTTTTAGAGAAGATGAATATAACATTAATTGAGAGGGATAGGAGTATACTTAGTGGCAGTGGCCTTGAACAAAAGTTTTGTGTTGAAGCTGTAATAAATGCTTGCTATAGGTTGAATTGATCTGCTTCATCAAAATCTGTTGATAAGACATCTATGGATGTGTGGTAAAAAAATGAAGCCTTCAATGAGACGTTTCAGGTAGTTGGTTGTAAAGCTTATGTATATGATCTAAGTAAAAATGATCTAAGTTCGAGAACAAGTCAATGAAGTGTATCTTTATTAGCTATGGTTTCAATGTAAAAGGGTACACGATTTTGAATCCAGTGAGAAAGAAGGTTCTATACAATAGAAGATTTATTTTTGGAGAGGTTAAACCTTCCACTATTAAGATACATCTAGAGAAAGAGGAGAAACTGAATAGGAGGTATTTCATATTCATTCTACCCTTGAGAGAGATGAACTACAAGCTTGTAGTGGACATAGTGATGATGAGAGCACTAGCAACTTTGAAAGTTTAAAAGAAGATGAAGAACCTCAACCTCAACCTTTAAGGAGGTCTATAAGAATTAAGTGACAATCAGATTGGTTTGGTTATTTATTGTTAGATTCCCATTATATTTTTGCTTTAATTGCTTACAATGACGAGCTTAGGACTATTAGAGAGGCTATGGGTATGAGTGATACAAATTCCAAGATGGAAGCAATGGATGATAGATGGCATCTTTTAAGAAGAATAATGTTTGAGATTTGTTACCTTTTCCTAACTTTTGCTAAAGGGTGTAAGCCCGCGGAATGCAAATGGGTGTTCAACAAAAAGTTGGATCCTGATGGAAGTTTTGAGACACGTAAAGAATAGTTGGTAATGAAGGATTATTACGAGGTCGACGGAATAGATTATGGAAATGTTTTCTCTCCCATTTGCAAAGACGACACCTTTCAGTTCGTATTATCACTTTGTACAGCTCATGATCGAGAAATTCAGCAAATAAATTTAAAGACAACATTCATTCATGGTAATTTGAAGGAAGAGATTTATAACTCATAACCAGAGCATTTAATGGTGAAAGGTAAAAACTGTCTGTATGATCTGAAACGTCTCCTAGGATGTAGTACCAAAATTTTGGTACCTGTGCGTAGATTTTGGGATTTTAGAGGCCTAATTTGATCATTATGTGTACTTCATTATAAATTGTTTTCATATAATTCCAAGTATGGTTTTACTCCGACCAACAGTAATTTTTTTAACTACACATAATGCAGAGAGAAAATTGAACCAGTTTACAACATCATCACAAATCAGCATGGAGTGATAAATTAAAGTAGGTTTGATATATTCATAAACAAAATAGTCACGACCACAAGAGTTGTACATTATCTATGGTGATTTAGTTTCCCTGCATTAAGAAACATTGCAATCAACAGAGAATTTCATGAGAGGCTTATATCTATTCTTATTTTCTGTTTCCATACTGTCTCTTAATTCCGGTGCAACAAGAAAAAAAGAACCCAACAAGTGAATTACAATATAAATGTTGGCTATGTCAGCAAACTAGAAAGGATTGTAGAATTTGAAGCCTATTAAAAGGTTTAAAGTGCATGTTCATAAGATGTCAAGCATAACCAGCACATCCCACAAATATGTAGAAAAAAGTGGTCACTACAACACAAATAACAAATGCCTTCCTCACGATTCTATTTTCAATTGGATTAGACTTTACTATGTCCAACAAGAAAAGATCAATTGGAGCAGTAATGTTTTGATTACAATTGGCTACGTAAATTGTTATTATGATGAGTTCATTGATAAAACAAAATTATATGAATATAATTTGCATAATTTCATGTATTGAATTTCATCTCAACAAGTATGGTGTGTACCTTGATCTACCAATTAAATTAGGTTGTACTTTACATTATACATATAGTTACATAGCAAATAATCCACAAATAATCATGCAAAAATGAAAAGTCTTCTACTTTTTCTAATAATATATTTATTTTTCTTGATATCAATGGAAAAACTCATACTAATTTTCAAATCATTTATATAAATTATTTGGATACAAGGAATGAAAAACTATATTTCAATCAACATAATTGAAAAAGAAAAAGCAAATAGAATATTTCCAAGAGCTTGGGAGGTATTTCATGTATACTTTGATATGAATACAACTCCAATTCTAATTCCTTCTAATGTTCTATGAGAATTTGCTTTTTCTGTGACACACATAATAAACAAATATGACTATTATTTGGATATGTTTCGTTTTAGACTGGGCATAAGGCTTTATTTTTAACTATGTTTCGGGTTTCAGGAACCCTGTAAAACCCGTTTTACTTAATAAAAAACAAACAAATATAACTCTTTCATTTTCAAAATGTTATGAATTCTACAACAAACTATAACATGTTTACATTTCTTAAAAATTAAAATGAATGATATAAATATGACACATTATATAACGTCAAAATATATTATCATTATGTACGATAAATAAAGGAATACTAGAAACAAGTAATTCATTTCTATCTCATTTCTTTATGAAAATCTCTTAAAGGTGTATTATTTCAAATACATTCTCCCCTTTTATTACTTGAACTATTTAAATTACAACATTCAATATCATAGCATGACTAATTCATCATTAAAAAATATATTCATTCAAAATCAATGCATCAACAACTTGTTCACAACCTTGAATCCCAATCATAGATTTTTAAAAATTACGACCATGATTTAAAAGATCACAAGAAGAGATTTACCACATAATCTTGCTGAAAAATAGTATGTCTTAGTGTAGTTTTTATATTATATTAATAAATAAATAGTTAGTTACCTATTATTTATTCTTTTAAACTAGTTTTATGGGAACATAATCGGTTTATGTAACCAATGTGAAACAATGTAATACTGTTTGAATGTAGAGCTTCCTATATCCACTTATGATCTTAGCTATAAATCTCTTAAGCTTAGAGATAGTTCATCTGATAGAGAAACCCCTGATGGACAATAGGATACATTTAATCATCAACAGATAGGTCATCTGATTGAGCAACCCCTCATGAAAAAAAGACACATTTAATCATCAAAAGAGGGACATATGCTTGAAATGGGTTAACACTATATGTGCATCATACTTCTACTAATATTGTTAGTCTAGATTCTATTGAAAAGTAAATTGCAGTGAAAACTATACTTTTAATGAAGAAACACTATGGATAAAAATGATTAATAGTAAGAAATGAATTAAATAATCCTTGGACAAGAAATAGCAAGTAATAATAGATGGAAAATACAAGATTAATTATTCCTAAAGAAAATTAAAAACATGTCATAACTAAACTTATTGAAGAACTTTCTAAGTTGTAGGAGCATCATACAGTGCATCAATATTATCCAACATAAGCTAAATTTCTAAATTTAAAACTATTGATTAGGAGACATAGTAAGGGTGAAGATTCATGAAATATAGTTTTGAGAACCTATGCAAGGGCATTTTTAGAATTGGGAAGGTGTATTAATTTAATTCTACTTGATTTTCCTCAAGCATAAGTAACCATCCAAATCAATTTATAGTCAAGAAAATACCACCATCCTCACTTCACAACTTCAAGACATTTCCATAGAATATTCATCCTTCCATATCTCAAAAAATGGTTTATATCATTTTTCAGATAAGCACATCCATTCCTTCTTAATCTAATCCATTGTTCATTATTTTCACGTACATCCAAACTCCATGAACTAACATGTAGTTTTTGCATATCATACCTCTCAATAATACTCCACTCATATCCTTCATTCAGCTCATTTATCACAAATCCTACTCTCAACTAATATGCATCAATATTTTGCATGGACACTTACATCCCTTTATTCAAATAGAATCCAAAATCCACTTAGATTCCAAAATTTATTCACATTCTACAATGTACCCTAACCTTTCAATATTCTTCCTCTTACATAACTCAAGATTCACATAATCCTTCTACTTCATATGTCTATGATATCTGTACAATATGAAAAGGGAAGCAATGCAAAGGGGTCTCTCTAATTGTTCCCAATCTTCCCAAAAAATATTTTAACAGTTCTGTAACCTGTTTGTGCACACACAAAATTATGAAAAGGGTTGGGTAAAAGGTGTTTTCCTTGATCAACTCCCTATTTAGGAATCAACATTGAAAATAAAAGGAAATTGCATAAAGGAATGTATGTAAAAAGGTAAATGTTTGATTCACCTTGCATAAACCCTCATGAACGGATGTATAAATCACTCATATTTATGAAGATGGTTGAAGGATTGGTGTTGAGCTTGGAACATAGAAATGAATCAAGGATATAATGACAAATAAATGGATCTGGGAATGTCACTCCTAGATCTTCAATGTATATATTCTTGATACTCACTTACAATGAAGTAAGAATTCTTTTTAGATGGAAGGAAGGATCTTAATTGATTGTGAACTCATCTACTTTACCTTCATGGGAGATAAACTTGCTACAATGGAGAAGATAAAATTCATTTTTCCTTGAATTCTTGAAGAAAGACTAGATCTTTGATGTTCGCCTTCAAAATGTGAATTGACCTATTCAATTGATTGCTTGAATACTTGATAATAGTAATGGATTCCAAAACAAGGAGCTCGATAAGGTGTTTATATATCCCACCCTACATTTCAAGATTAAAAAATAAGCCAGTCTGACCCTGAGATCTAATTTCCCTCTAAATCATTGACATAGAGGTCTGATCCAAATTTGGGCCCAAAAAGTGGGAGAATAATGTCTAAAACGTTATGTACCTAGGAAAATCAACCCAAATTTGAATTGGGCATCAAGATGATAGGGTAGATGCAGGAAAAGAAGAATCAGGTTGCTAGGATCAAGCATAAAAGATATGAGGTCTCAAAATCACCAAAATGGGGGCTAATAGGTCATCCAATTATGCATGCTAACTTTTTAGGATAATACATTTAGACCCCACTTTAATAGGAATATTAGATATACTCATGTTCATGGTAAAGTAAATTAATTCATAAGAACAATCTTGTCAAGGTCAAGGAGATAGAAACATCAAACCCACAAGTGACTTAAGTATTCATCAAATCTAAAACCTAGATAAAAGACACATTTCTCAAAAATAGAGAGAAGGAGAAAGATAAAGAGGCATGAACACTACTCTAGTAAGGTATTCCTTAGTATGGATCATGCAAACTGAAAGGACTTCAGTAAAAGATGACATTGATAGTCTAGCAAGTTGTGTTTTTCTGGTCAACTCATAAAAAAGTGGATCGGTCCTTAAGGAAAGCATTGTCTCCATTAAGGGATCTCAAAAAGGAACATAAATCCTAAGGAAATAATTTTCTCCAAAGGGATCTAGAAAAGAAGTACTAGTATGAGGATTTTCCAAATAATGTACAAGGGCATGATAAAGTAAAGATGAATGCAAGGAAAGCATTGTCTCTTTAGCCATCTTTCAAAATAGATTGTGTTGGAATTTTTTTTTGTGTGTGTACAAATGTGAAACCAGGAGTAGAGTTTATGCCCCCACATTAAAGAAATTGCAAATGCCTTAACAAGAGAAATGGATTTAATGGAGCATACATGCACCCACAAGAGATGTTTCCACTATGAGATACCACAAAAGAAGGAAAAACTAAGGAAAATGAACACATGATAATAGAGAGCACGAAAGGGATCTACCAACTCAGGGTTTGATATTGTTGAAGTTTGATACACAAGAACCTAGGATCAAACCAAAAATGACAACACCTTCTCAAAGAAAGGGTAGGAAGAAAATAATTGCGATATTTCTCAAAAGAGAAAATATTACAATGATTGCAAGATCACATAATTACAGGATGAATTAAAATGAAGAGATCAATTACTTTTATAGAAAGCAATAGATCTTAAAATAGAAAAAATAACTCAAACCCAAATTAGCAAACTAAAGCTAAGATATGCAAACTAGAAGTGCATTACATGAACAATGTGAAAACTAGAGATTAACTAAAATTAGACTAAGCTAAATTTAGACTCACTAAGTGAACTTAAGCTAGTGCATGAGTGTGAAAACGTGCTCTTTAATTATGCATAAAAATATGCATGTAAAATTTAGGGAGACAAAAAAATCTACATGCATGAAATGCATGAATGATTCCCAAAAGTAAATTCATAATTAGGTACCCATGTACATTAGAAATATCTCAAAGTGGAGAAAAATGAAAAAAAAATACATGGGAAAAAACCCCTCTCCAGAAGTGAGGGATGCAACTACATCAAGTACAAAAGAACCTCCTGTAGGACACAAGAAAAATGTGGACACCCATCGAATGATAATTTTCATAGTGTTGAATGATGAACCTCCTTTGAAACCAAGATGATGATCCAGATAAATCGGCATGAATGCCCCCAAAAATACTACTTGAACAATGACAAGATGAAAAATAAAGGAAAAACTTATGCCAGCCAAAGAGACAAAAGAAAAAAATCTACGTGAGTGTCCAATGACACTACTCAAACAATAAGAAGATGACAAAAAAGGAAAAACATTTTTCACCTGAAGATATAGAAGACAAAAATTTGTATGATTTCCCCCAATGATATTGCTTGAATAATGAGTAGATGACAAATAAATGCAAAACGTATGTTTGTGAAATATGCATATGGAACCTGAATCTGTATGACTGGCCCAAAGGAGAAGCATTATGGGACTATAACCCATCTTGAAGTTTCCAACACAAGTAACTAGGATCAAATGATAGTACTCAACCATGCAAGAGTAAAGTGTGAGTAAAAAATATCGTTGCCAATAGTCTAAATAACTAGTCAAAACAAAACCAAGAAAGCATTATCATAAACAATAGAAACCCCTCATACTCATAACAAAGGTGAGGCATGAGAGGTCCACTGAAACTCTTTTTCACTAAGAAGAAGATGAAGGCAAGGCCCATGTAGAAAGACCATGAAATTTGTTTGTCTGTGATGAAGAATATTGAGGAGCTTAAATATGACGATGCTTCATGGCCTCCTCTAAAGCCTCTAATCACTTCCCACACCTAGAAACTGGATGAACTTCCTTGCAACAAAAACTGCAAGAATCACTTAATTTTTGTTTCTGTCTTCAAGGAAGACTCACCATACTAAGAATAAGTATAAGGAGACAGAGTGGAATTCTCCATATTGAATATCTGCAAGTGAAACCCCCCACCACTAGATACACATACCCTCATCCAACTAGATAGTCAAGAAATCTCAAAATAAATAATTATGAGAATAATTTATACCTGATCCAAATTCTACAAAAGGAGATCAAATATCTATGTAGAGGATTCTGAGATCTTTCTAACGATGTGTGGGAGTAAAAAAAAAATTTGTTTTCTTGTGTTATAGCCCCAAAAGTGTAAAAAAGAAAACTAAATTTAGAGTACTGGTACATAAAAATTATACTTAATCTAATCAAACCAACAACATATTTTAATTTTCACTGGAATCAAATTTTCCATCATATCTTGTTTGCCCAATTTTGAGCTTGTATGACACAGTTAGGGGAAAAAAACCAACCAAAAAATGTGAGCGAAAAATTGACAGTCATCTACCGATCATAAAATATTCTTAGGATATTCTCCACCAATATATTTTATAAAACACTGTAATGTGCTGAGAATCATTAATAGAATATACCTTTAAAATATTATTCTACCCCTGCTAAAAATGGTAGTTCACTAAATTTAGATGAGTTTCTCTTAAAATAATGTGCGACAAAATATAAAGGATTGCTAAAAATTAGATGCCTTTCTATTGATGTCAGGTTGGCCTCAAAATTTAAAAAAAAAAAATTGGCCTCCATCTTTCAACTAAAAAATTTGATAAAGTTTAGAAAACTTTTACCAATTTAAATTATGTGTTTTTGTAGAGTGCTTCCAAAAAACATTTAATTATTTTTTTGTTTGACTTGTGCAGATTTTTAATGACCCCTAATGAGGTCAGCGCTGAAAATATATTTCAGAATATATTGATTGTGTGTAGCTACCATTTTGCATCATCCCCAATGAAATGACACAAAGGCACATTTAAGAATAGTGCTAGATGCACAATATAAAACATAATGAGATATAGAAGAAATGATATACAAATAGAGGAATTTCACAAGTTGATTTCTTAATCACCTTGTGCCAACAGATCAACAAGGGTACTCTAAATAAATCTAAACAAAAAATATAACATGTAGCACATCATGGGGAAAGCATATTACAACACTAAAATAAAATGAAATCCATTGTACAAGAGGATATAGTCAAGCATATCACCCCCCCCCCCCATCTTGTTTTGTAGTGTGTTAGGGAAGGTGGGAAATATGCAAGAGGAGAAAAATCAAGCATGATAGACCTAAAAAAAGATATTTCCAAACAAGAACCATGTTGTAAGGATGAGTCAATTTGATTGTCACAAGGATTAAGAGATAACTATTTTACAAACCTAGTTTGTAAGTCATGATTAACAGATCAATAAGCTCATACATATCATCAGAATCTCTATCATAAACATCATCATTTTCATTAGAAATATTTAAATCATCATCATCAAGACTATCTTCTTCATCCAAATTAATCGCAATAGAATATAAGATATGAATAGAATTATCATGTTTGTTCAATTTCATCTTTTTCAAATTTATTTCCTCCCTTGGGCTATGCAAAGTTTGGTCAAAGGGAATCAATGAATTAATATATTTCTTATTAGAGGAAAGAAAATCATAAGAATGCTCACAAGATATAGCATGAAATTTGTGGTGGTGGTCATGAGAACAATGATTACGTTTGGTTTTCTTGAAATTTAACTTGTTTTAGGATCAATCAATGCTGGGTCCTTTTCTTCTTTATGAGGAAGAATGGAAGGTACTAGACTAGGTTGAGCGATAAATATGGTAACATTTATAAGATATAAGAGGTGGAATGAAAGCATAACTGGGAGGTCTCGAAAGTGTAGAAATAATTTAATGTGTAGGGATAGGAGATGGAACAATCATAGGATCGCTAAGCTCACAAAACTTGCAGATTTTGAATTTCTAATAGGATAAGAAAAGATTATCTTTGTGAGGATAGATTGGTTGAGGTATGAAAGGAAAAAAGAAGTAAACATCAGAGTTTCCTCTATGTGCTAAAGGATGATAGAGACTATGATTAATTGTTATGATTTCACAATCATGGGGAAATTTGAAATAATTATGAATAAGAGAGACTACAACTTTCATGGAGGTGAGCCAAGGAAGACCAAATCTAACTTGGAAGTATTCAGAAGTTGTGATGACAACTAAGGTGACATCTAGGGTTTTACCACCAATTTTTATGAGAAAAATAATAGAACCATTGGTAGGATCAATGAAACCATTGAAATTTTTAATCATCACATCATATTTGTCATAGAAATATCATTGTAGTTGTCTAGTGGAAAGATATTCTCTAGTTATAACATTTACCATGCAAGTAGGATCTATAAGGATACCATGAGAAAAGAGATCATTAACCTTTTCTACAATGTAAATAGGATCATCAACTTCTTTAACCATCTCAAGTTAAGATCAAATATATTGCAAAGATCAAGTTTAGGTTTGGAATGAGGTTTGGGTTCTAATTGATTAATACAGATGATGATATTGTTGGCTTCAGTACACTCAATGTCATAGTCAATAACATTAGTGGAAGAAGTCATGGAAATAAGGTAGAAGATAACTAAGAGGAGGGGGTTGAATCAGTTTGACCCAAACTTATGCAGCTTACAAAACTTTAACCTTATTATTAGATCTGATAATTAAACACCGCAACACATCAATAACATAAAAAAAAAACTTGATTATTTTGTGTGGAAAGCTGGTCTAGGGAAAAATAGTGGTGGGGATGAAACCACAAGATGATATACTCTATTACAAGTATTAGACTCTGTTAGCATTATTACAATAGGAATGCACAACCATTTGTGTACACTACCTAGAAAAGGAAAATGCTTACTAGGTTTTCACATTAATCTTATGGACCCCCTTTGACATCAATGGAAAATTAAATATTTTTCAAACACTAAATCTATCCCCAAAACTTAACATATGACTCTCAAAATAAATGATTGGCTACTCCCCTTCAGTAGTAGCCACCAATCATCAATCTGGATCACAAGATATGTCTGTAAATGCACCGAACTGATGTATACCTATATCATCAAAAAATGGAAGCACTTTCATTTAGGACTGGTTTAGCCCTCTGAGTAATTGGTTTGGGCTCATGTAAAATGCCTTGAATGGGAATTTGACTTGGATCTGGTTTTTCCTCTATCCTTCCCTATTTTCCACTTCTCTCCTACATGTTTTTGGTATCCTTCTCTGAGATTTTGAGGTTCTTAACCTCAGGGTCAAGGTCAACCTTCTAGGTCAAGGTTGAAGTCAACCTTGACCTAGATCAAGGTCAACCTTGACCCTAACCTAGGTCAAGGTTGACCTTGACCCTGACCCAGGGTCTAAATTTCAAAATTTCAAAGATTTACAGATGTCAGGGTTTGGAAAGAATTATTTCCCATTTCTGGGTCGGCTGTTTCGAGCTCAGAAGTGGCGAATCTTAAAAATATATTTAATATAGGTCCACTTATAGGGGTATGAGCCTAATTGGAATTTATTTCTCATATGTTAGCCTCTCTAGAAGTTTGTGCCCTAGACTAGTATATAATGAATCCTTTCTCCTCTGATTTTCTAAGAGGGAAAAGAAAGAAAAGGAAGGAGAATCTACGCATAATCTATCAAAGTTATTGTCTACTTTCAAGCATTCAAGAACTCAAGAATTCAAGATTCAATTCATCAAGAAGATCCATTAGTAGCCATTGAAGGATTCAAGCTCTATGGAGCCCTCTTGTTCAAGATTTCTCCATCCATATCCATTCAAGCTTCCTCCTATTCCAAGATCCATTCAAGATTGGTGTTGAGGATCTAAAGGCAATTGATTTGAGACATCCTACATTCTACATCCATTTGGAGCATCCATACTTGTTGATTGAAGGATTCAAATCCTCCACAAGGGTTTCAACATAAGCAAGGTGAATTGTTATATTTACTTTGTTTATTAATGTAATTTCAATTTTATTTTAAGGTTGTTAGTGAATATATTTTTCCTTTTGAAAAAATAACAAGTAAAGACTCTTATACCCTGAATGCAGAAGGAAAAATGCACTAACAATTGAGTGAGTTACCCACAACCACACTCTATGTTTTAAAGGAACACCTACCTTATACAAATATGAATCTGTAATAAGCTTTTATTAAGAAAGAATTTATTTCAAGATACACTTTTGACTAGAAAGTATGAAAGGCTGCAATTCACATTCATCATAGATAAATGGCTAACTATTTTGAGATTTTAAAATATTTTAAGATAACTGAGCCAACTGACTCAAATCTTAACTAGACAAATAAATTAAGAATGGACGATTCATAAATATATCAAATCTTTATAAAATATTACTCACTAAATTCTGAGATATACTTGCAAATTATAGTAACATACTCATTTAATTCCAATTGAAATTAAAATCATACACTCCAATAGACCAACTGATCAATGAAAATACCAAGATCTTCTTATATAACCAACTGATAATATATTCATATATTCAGAATTCATAGTTTAACCACTACAGAAATAACTTAAATAAAACAGATAGTATTGCAAAGTTTTCTTTTAAAGAACTGACCCTCATTTGGTCATTCAAAATAACATATATAGCCATGCAAGGCTCTTTAAGTTTTCAATAACTAACTTCCCTAAAGATAGAAAAAACCTTTGGAAATAAACAAAACAAAAAAACTATCCAAAAAACTAATTGGTCGATAGGCCAATTCCAGCTCCATCATGTACTTTGGTGGAGTCTTTTTCTATTTTCACTCCTCAAATGTAGTGGAGAAGCTCTTCCTTAGTTCTTTATTAGGTTTAGCAACCACTTTGAACCTCTGTTGCCAGATATTCTTGAAATTTTGTATCTACTGGGACTTGTCTTCAAAGATTTTCATTTGTTCATAACCGTAGACCACTGCTGACTCCACATGAGCTAAAATGGAATAATCTTTCATTCCAATTTCTTTAGAAGCTTTCAGGTTCTCTACCTTTTGATTGTAGCAGGCAAGTATTTTGATCATTTCACTACTATTCTCATTTTCTAATCCAATAATTTTTCCAGTGCATTCATTTTGTGCATGCATGATTTCCCTCATACTGATCTGAGCTTCAATTATCGGTGAAGACTCTTCAATGGCTTGCTCATATATTGCACCTTCGCACTCCATATTCACTTTAACAATAAATAGTGAATTCTCATCAACCCCTGGTACTAATTTTTTAGAGAGAAACATGTTTATACCATAAGTATAAACATATTTCATGTTGTGTACTTCAATCTCCAATTGACCCTTTTCCTTTTTCCATAGTTCCACATCTTCTTCTACTTCCTTTAATAATTGCTCATACTTTTCCATCAAACTATTAAAATCATGAGATAATTTGGTAATTTCTTTGGTTACCTTATCCATCCAGATAAAGAAGGTCTTTGATATGGACCTGTCTTTGTGAAATTGATCGAGGGATTTTTGATTCTCCAGAGACTTGACATCCAAGTCAAATGGAACTACCAACAATGGTTGAGGTACATGATTATGAAGTTGCTGAATATAGTTGGCCATCTCACAAAGAGCCTACTTTAATCTCATTTTTTCTTTAGTATCCTTTCGTACACGATGGTTGATCTTTTTATTCACTGAGTTCAAAATCTTTAAGTTGGTGGCCCTAGTAGACATTCCCAAATTTATCATTTCCACATGAAAGTCCTTCTCTGTAACCTCATCACTGGCTTTGCCAGAATTTGGCTTAAATATTTTCGCCATCTAGTGACTTATTTTGGCATCTACATCAACCACTGCTTCCACCTTCAGTTTCTTGGCTCATGGATTTTTACTGAGATATTTTCTGACTTAATCTCCAATAGGGGCTGAGATAGGAACGATGTTCCTCTTCTTGTTGACTGATAACTCCAGCCAGTTTGGGGTTTTTGGTGTAGAAGCACTTGTAGGAGTGTTTAAAACTAACAAGTCTTGTTGGCCTTCTCCTACTAATTGGGTCTCTGAAGGACTAGCTGGGATTTTATCCATCTTAAGTTTCTTCTAAGGTTGTGAATTACTTCCTTATGTTTCCAGGTCAATTACAATGCAGGGGACTATATTTGTCTTTTCTTTTCTTTTATTCCTAGCTCTCGTGGTTCTTGTAGATTACACAAAAATTGACTTTCATTCTTCAATATAGGATTTTATTCCAGTTTTAGATTCAACTACAGGAAGCAATTTCTTAGTTTCGTTAGTAAGGGTAGGGGAAGTTGTGAGTTTTTCAATTATTGTACTTTTCCTGGTTACTAAATTAGAAGTCTCTTGTTTCTTCTTCTTGCTCATTTCTTTCAACCATTTATCTATTATTTTGAACACTTCTTGAGAAAGGACATTCAAATCCTCCACTTCTTCTCTTCCCCAATCTACTTTTCTAGCTACTACATCATTATTCCATTCCATGTATCCAAGTTCTATCACATCTTCTTCATTGTA
Source organism: Thuja plicata (assembly GCA_018584345.1). Classification (NCBI taxonomy): domain Eukaryota; kingdom Viridiplantae; phylum Streptophyta; class Pinopsida; order Cupressales; family Cupressaceae; genus Thuja; species Thuja plicata. Next base: position 326,897 of record MU225252.1, on the reverse strand, counting down.
TGTACCAAATCCTTTAATTTTGAATGGTAGCTGCAAGGTGATAATCTGGCTTAAGGTAAACTTGGAGTGTAGTCTCTTAAAAACCTCAGACTCATCTATACATTCTGCCCAAAAATATTCTAATTTTGGCTGATGTAGAAAAGTGGCATCCACCTTGAAATGATTTGCCATAAATTTCTTGCTATCAAAGTAGCTTCACCTTTGATAAGAAGGAAGATTAATTGCCTTTATTTCTGCATCCGGGGAAGAGATAGCATGTGTCAATCTGAAATGGTAATGCCCTAGATCAATAGGAAAGAAGGAACCTACTCCTCTCTTAGGTCTGAACGTTAATCCTACTTGGAGAATTTGCCTGCATATTTCTAACAGGATATATTTATCAAATAAATAATGTGGGAGCTTCAAGGGTTCTCTACTGAAACTTCCTACCCTCAAGTAACTGAAAGTGGGGAATTGAACAAAGAAGCTTCCGTAGATTTTAATCAATTCTATAGCCTCTTCACAAATTCTATAATTTACCCTTCCTCTTAGCTCAAAAACAAGCTTGACTAGGAATGTATCTTGTACTCTTCAAAAATTCCCTAGATTTCTCTTCTTCTACAAATAAGAATGATATTCATAAATCATCATATCATCTCTCCATGGTTCATGGGGTAAACCCTCCCAATTCCTACTAATGGCTAAAACATAAAACAAATATGAACACATATAGAAATTGGGTGCCTCTTCAGACTTGGATAACTCTTCATCAAGTCTTGCTACTATTATCTCAGCCCAGTCAACATATTTTCCTTCACTTAGAATGGTTTGGACAAAAAAATACATCCAGTCTTCACACATAATATCATTAGGTTTACCTTTCAATCTATTTAACATGACCACAATGTCACATACCTCTCTTATCAAATGATCCTTTTTTAGAGGTTTTGGTAACCTATAACCCCCCCTCTCAGCTTTCAATAACCAGTCTCTGGCTATGTTAGTGTGATAATCTTTGAAATTAAGGTGAAATTCCTTCTTGGCCTTCTCAAAGTCACAGTTGAAATAAGTTTTTGCAGAAGGGATTCTCAGAGAAGCCATGACTACTTGTCTGTTGATGGAAACAAACACTTCTCTGGAAGGAAAAAAAATACATTTTCCATCCTGTCGTACCTATTTCTACATTACATTACCAATTCAAGGCACGAAGTCACTTCAGGAAAACCAACAGCCTCCAATAGTCCACTTTATACAATATTGGCAGAAAGAGTTCTTGCATCTGCACTTTTCAATCTATAAATAGTCTCTTCTATGTCTTCATTTACAAGAACCATTTCTTGCATCTCCGGCAGACAACTACTTATAGGAGAAAACTTGTTCTCCCTTACAAACTTGGCCTGAGAAGCCGACTCACTAGGACTATTTATAATGACTTTTAAACAAATGACTTCAAGGAAATGAGACCAAAAATACTGGAATTTCCTTTCTTACTGCATATAATTCTTAAAACTAGAAAGGAAAATGAGGAAGATTACTTGAAACTCATCAGTGTTGTCTATTTTCTCTTTCAGAGAAAAACCTTCAATGTGCTTCAATTCTGAATATGCTTCCAATAGTTGTTTGAAAATAGAAAAGGAAATAAAAGAATATTTAATACATACATTTAAGTTGTCCCTTTTTTGGTAATCATGATTTCTTTCTGAGAATCAATGATTTTCGTTGTCATTCGCTTGCCACATCCAATTGCATTTATTTCCTTTTTGAGAAAGTTGTACTTTTGCTGAGCTAGAATTTACTTCTCATCTTTTTAGAGAACGATCTCATAAAGGAAAGTGAGATTCAACATGTGCCATAAATGTTTGATAATTATTGCATTTCAAATTTTGAACCTTGAATCATGAAGCGTGAAGTTCAAAGTTCATAATCCCATATGCCTCAGTCATGTATTGATAAAATTATAGATGAGACAGACTAATGCATGGTGCATCAAAAGATATTGAATTATGAATAGAAAAACCAGAAGTTCAAAGTTCAAGATTGTGAAAAATGCTGATGCCAAAATGGGAAAAGCCGCGGGTTGAGCATGCAAAGTGACAAGTACATTTGGGTAAAGTGAACCTTGAACATTGAATCGTGAAGTTCAAGATTCAAGATTTTTATATTACATTGACACACAAACAAGCGGGTTATGAAACTTTTCCAATCGAAAGGATTTATTATGGGTTCTAAAATGGTAAATGGAAATTGAACTTTGAACCTTGAACATTTAAGTTCAAGATTCAAAATTCAATATGCACTTGGACATAATACAAATTGCTTCGAAAAATTTAATCATAAGGCTTTTTGACCTACAACAGGTGGCTCTAACTGGGGATAGGACCATGAGGGAGGACACAAAGAACTCAAAAAGCCTCTGGTTCCACACAAAAAATAGGCTAACTAACGACAAAACCCTAACCTAAAGCACAACAAAACCTATGTACACAAAAAGACCAGCTATTTACACCTCATAAAGCTTGAGATATTTCCCATTAAAGGACAAGGGCATTTCTATTCCATCAGCATACCTTAGTTTAAAATAATTAGGACCGAGCTCTTGGCTTATCTTAAAGGGGCCCTTCCACAATGATTTGAAGTTTTTGTGTGCGCCTTTAGGTTCCCACCTTTTATCCCACAACAAAACTTTATCCCCTGTCATGAATTTCTGGGGTTGAGCTCTTTTTTCAAATATTTTCTTCACCCTATCTTGGTAACTAGTAATGTGGTCTAAAATATTTTCCCATTCTTCTTCAATTTTGCACAAATACATGATTCTCTTCTCTAGGGAATTCTAAAAAATGTTGGTTCTCAATAACTTTCTACAACTTAGCGGACGCCAATTCAAAGGGAAGAGAAAGTTGAGCTTCTATGCCATATACCATCTTGAAAGGTGATATTCGTATGGCTCGTTTGGATGAAGTGCGATCAGCCCACAAGGCTTCATGCAACCTTTTGTGGCAATCTATATCATTGTCGTTAACTAAATTTTTCATTATATAAATCAAGTTCTTGTTAGTTGACTCAGCCTGACCGTTACCCTGAGGAAAGTAATTGGATGAGTGTGACAACTGAATCCCATTATCATAACATAATAACTTAATTTCACGAGAAGAAAATTTTTGCACGTTATCTGCCACTATTTTTGTTGGAACTCCAAATCTCACCAAAATGTTCTCTTTTAGGAAGGAACAGACTATTTCTAAAGTGGTCTTTCTCATGTGTATGACTTCTACCAATTTTGTAAAATAGTCTGTTGCAGTCAGAATATGAGTGTGGCCTGCACTTGAATGAGGGTTTATAGGCCCTACAAAATCTATGCCCCACTATTTGAAAGGTTCTTCAATAAATACAGGCCTTAATGGAAAAACAGCCAAATGGGGCTTCCCAGAAAATAACTTACATTTCTCACATTGTGCCACCCATTTGTAAACATCCTTGAACATCCCGAGCCAATAGTATCAATTCCTTAGTATTTTGAAGGTTGTTACAAAGGATGAGAAATATCTGCCACAAGCTTCATTGTGAAAGGATTGAAGTAGTTTCTTTTGTTGATCCTTATCTACAAACCTAAGGACATCCATTCTAAACCTTTCTTGTATAATACATCATCAAATATAACATACTTGGCCACTTTTATTGAAGTAGAGGTGGGTGAGGAAAGTTCTAGTACTTCAGCCACTGGATTAGATAAAGAGGACGAAAAGAAATGGGAAGCTTCTTGGGTCACTAAAGTAATCTCCTCCCATCCAACTCTAGTAAATCCATTCACTTCCAGACCAAATTCTATTCCTCCGATCATTAGGAAGTTGTTTATACAGGAATTGGTTTCCAATGCCAAAGTTACTAGACCTGAGTCTTGGATAGAGAACACTCTAGAGTGCAAAAGAAAGAGGATAGAAGAAGGACATCGAAGCAAGGATACTCTTTAACAAGCCTTACAATCTAGTAACACTATGAGAAAGGTGAAGAAAGCTAAGATGTTGTGTACATTAGGCTGAGATCCTGAAACTGGGCATTTCACAATGGAAGTAGCAAAGCCTACAAAGGACTGTAGGTTTGAAGATTTAACTTCTTTTAATTTTGAGCTACACTCATTTGATATGGGGTTAACTTGTTATTATACCAAACTGGATTGGTGGAAATCCACTAATATAGTAATTGAAGAAGAGCTTGAGGAGCTTAAGACTGCTAAGGTACAACTTAAAGCATAAGTCAAGGAACTGACTAATTTTATCAAGCAATTGGTTACTCCTGTTGCAAGCATTCCTAACTCCCAAACCACTTTTGACCCCAATGATATAGAGAATCAAGATATTATTCCCAAGTTGAAAGAAGATAGAACCTTTGGCAAAATTGGTAAAAATTAGATTGAGAGTCACAAATCTGAAGGTCTCATGATTGTTGAGAAGCTAGTTGATGCTATCCTAAAGCTAGAAAAGGAAAGTAACAATATTAATATGAATTTGCAGACTCTCAAATTGGAAAGGGTGAAGTTTCAAGAGTGCATAGTAATGCAGCACATAGTAGTCAAAATGAAGACTAAAGAGACAGTAAAAGCAAAGATCTTGCAGAAGGGAGATGAGCCCTTAATCGAATGACTTCAAAACCTTGAATTTCAAGCCAAGATGATCATCCAAGATGAAGGAGGATTGCAGTAGACAGAAATCAAACTCAAAGAAGAATAGGAAAAAGAATTTAAGCTTCTCAAAGGTCTTCACACAGATTCATAGACCAGTGGTCAAGGAAAAGAACTTGTCAGAGTAGAAAACATGCAAAAATCCTTCTTTGACTGTGTAGTTAAACTGGCAGAGCATCCTTCCTCTCACCTGGATAAAGTATTGGATCTCCAATAGTTGAGTGAGTGCATCTATAAAGCTATGGAAGAACTGAAAGATCAGGTAGATGCGGTTAAAATTTTGGCCAAAGATCATTCCCGATGGCTTATCAGATATAATAATGTCCATATAAATAGATATGAAGAGCTTATCCCAATCATCATAGTTGTTACCCCTTATAGGGATAGATTAGATAAGGGGAACAAAATAGAGGCATAAATATATTCCCTCTTATACTAATTTTTTATAGATATTGTAATGGATAAATGTTCGTTTATCATTTATCATTTCTGGTTAGAGAGGTTGAACCGTTTTGGTTACATATTTTGTAACGGTCAAACTCTGAAGTCTATATGTATATTTTGAAAATCAATAGAAGGGTCAGTTAAATTTTGGTGTGAAGAACTTCATTTTTGCTGAGCCAAAATCATTTATGTCTGAATGCCAATGTTTTAACTATTCCATTGCATTTATCATTCTGTGAATTTGAGTGTTTCTTTAAATTGGATTTACATTTCATGACCAAACTGAGGTTTTGTATTATGGTTTGATACAGATAATTGAGGGGAAATTCGGGTATTATTCAAATTATGAGAGATGTTCTTATGAAATGTTTAGAATTAGTTTGAGTTAGCATTGTTATATTATCATTATCTATTATTGCATTACCAGTTTTTTTTGAACTCATATGATTGATGAAGTCTTGAAATTCGCTAGATTTAGAGTTAAAGTATTCTGCCTGAGCTAGTTCTTGTCTAGGCCTAGTTTGGATTACCTCTTCTATTCTCAGATTAAGAAGAAACCTCTATTAGAATAGAAAATAACAAAATTCATTGAAGATCAATTACTTAAGGGAGTTGTACCTGCAAATTCAGAGGGAAATTAATTATTCAGTTGCATTTCCCAACAGTCGTATTTGATTGTTTCTTTAAATATTTGGGCATTTAAGAGTTAAAAAAAAAAGAAAGAACAATATGTTTACCAACACATATGATAGCCATAGGTGATACAACTAGCTTAGAATCTTCCATTTTGAATATCTTCAGCACTTTCTTGATGTATTTGGACTAAGTGATATATATGCCTACATCTTGTTGAAGAATTTGCAGACCAAGAAAGAATTTGATCTCCCTAAACATAGACATTTCAAATTATTTTCTCATTTAATTATCATTTAGTAAAGGATTTTCATAACATTTCATTAGCATTTAGAACATAATTCTTTTGATATTATTCAATTCTGTAAAGATCCCAGAATTCAGATTTCTCCTATACACTATCTTAAGTCTAACCCTGTAGAGTTGCAAAAGTTAGTGGACTATTGTAAATGAGGGACCTAGGATTTAAGACAAAATTTCATGACTTCAATAGATAATGATTCCATTTTGGTAGGTCTATTTGATCAAGGAGAGTCATCTATTTTGGCTACTTCTCCAGGTTGAAAGCCTGACCCATTCTATGTGTCATTGTTTATTAATGGTTGTAAGTTAAGTAATTGTATAATAGACTCCGGTGCCTCAGAAAATGTGATACCATCAACTATAGCTAAGGATCTAGGTCCCACTCTCACTAAAGCTAATGGTAGATGCTACTCCATGGACACTAAAGAGGTCCCTTTGATTGGGAAAATCAAAGATGCTCAAGTTGCTTTAGTAGCACACCCTAAGAAGAAAATGTTATTAACCATTTTGGTTGCTGATATACCTGCTAGTTATGGTTTTTTGTTAAGTAGGAGTTTTTTCAAGGATCTAAGAGGTGAAATAAAGATGGATTGGTCTTAGGATTTAATCCCAATAGGTAACAAAAACATAAAGGTGGTTCCTGAAGAGAAAGCAAAGTTCACAATACTAAAATTTGATGACCCCAAAGCCCAAATTCTGTACTAGGAATTAGAATTTGGAAATTACATGCTATTTACAAATAATCATGGTGAAGAACTCAAACCTAAAGAAGAGAAAATTTAGTCTTTCACTGAAGAAATGTCACCACAGATTTGGACTCTTGAGTTTGATGATAGCTATGCATCGTCAAGATTTGGTGCGGGTGTAGTTATAATATTGCTAGATAGAGAATGTGAACCCATGGCTTATAAATTGGAGTTTGGGAACACCATTAATACAGCTGAGCATGAAGCTTTGCTATTGAGAATTATCACTACAAAGGAGAAAGGTGTGAAAATTTTGAGAGCTCAGGGTGATGTTGAGTTAATCGTGTGCTAAGTTAAAAATAATTACTCTGTGAAGAAGCATAGATTAAAAAACTACAAGAACAAGGTATGGGATGAAATTAAAGCCTTAGATGCAATCTTTATTGAATCTATGCCAAGAGAGTTGAATTATAAGGTAAACTCCTTAGCGGTATCAAACTCATTGCTTCTCCCTCACCCAGATTTCAAAGACAAGAAGTATCAAGTAGAGGTTGTGTATAGACCACGTACACCTGATAATGTGGAATATTGGTAGGTGTTTGAGGATGAAAAGAATCTCCTTCTCTTTTTGGAGAGCACCAGTGACTTTCATAAAGACGCTCCTAGTTGTCATAAAGGAAATTGTCATGACGATCAGAAGAAAGATAAGTCACGGATCATCTAATTGCAAGGTAATATAATTCCTCCTCACCTGGTCACACTTGAAAAATGTTTCAATAGGTATGATACGTTTGTTAAAAAGAAAAGGGCTGAGAAAGGTCCTACTACTGGTGAATATGATAGAATCAACATTGGAAGTGAGAAAAATCCTAAGATGATCAGTATTGGAAAATTTTGTACTGAGGAAGAGAGAGAAGAAGCTAGAAAACTCTTCCTAGAGTATGAGGATGTCTTCATGTTTTGTTATGAATATTTAAAAAGATTTATGGATGGGAAATTCAAACATCAAATTCCCCTAAAACCTAAGGCTGCTCCATTTAGGAAAAAACAAAGGAATTACAACCTCAAATTTGCTGATGCAATATTCAGGGAAGTTGATAAAATGCTTAAAGCTAAGATCATATACCCTATCCATCATTCTACCTAGGTAGAAAATATAGTGTATGTCAGAAAGAAAAATGGGGAAATAAGAATCTATGTGCACTTTAGAAACCTTAACCATTCTTCCTTGAAAGATAACTATGCTCTTCCCAACATGGATCACCTATTGCAGACCGTGGCTGGAGCTGAGATGATGTCCATGTTGGATGGCTTCTTAGGGTACAATCAGATAGAGGTGGAGAAAGTAGATCAACATAAAACCGCCTTCACTACTCCATGGGGCACATTCGCTTACCACAGAATGTTGTTTGGATTAATCAATGTCGGGGATACTTTTTAGAGAAGTATGGATATTTCCTTTAGTGATATGAAAAATAAAATAATTGGTATGTATCAGGATGATCTTACGGTGTTTTCTATAAGAAGAGTAGATCACATGAAAGATCTGAAGAGAGTGTTGCAAATGTGTACAGAAGATGGGATTTCTTTGAATCCTAAAATATCAGTCTTCTATGTGACAAAAGGGAAATTACTGGGTCACATTGTTTCCCAAGAAGGTATAAGAATTTATCCAGAAAGGGTTAGAGCAATCCAGCAACTAAGCCTCCCTGTAAACAAGACTGGAGTAAGATCATTTTTTGGTCAGGTAAATTGTTTTAGGAGGTTTGTCCCATATTTTTCAGAAATTACTAAATGTATAGTGGATATGATGAAAGGGATTTTGAATTTAAAATGGAATGACCTTGGCAAACAAGCTTTCAAAAATATTAAGAATGCCATTGCCAACGCCCTAGTTTTATGCCATCTAGATTACAAGAAGGATTTCATAATTTATTGTTATTCCTTTGAACATACTTTGTCAGCTATTCTCATGTAGGAAAACATGGAAGGAGTTCAAACTCCTATTTATTTTATGTGCACACCTCTAAAAAATCATGAGTTAAAATACTCCCAGACTGAGAAACATGATTTCGCTAGGGTAAAAGCTTTAAAGAATTTTAGATTCTATATTTTGCACTCTCATTCCCATGTATATGTGCCTGACATTGCAGTAAAAAGAATATTGACTCAACAAGATGTGGCATGTAATAATAGAGGAGCATGGGTGGCTAAGACAAAATAATATAACATAGAAATCAAACCCACCAAGTTGGTGAGGGGAAATGCACTGTACAAAGCAATAGTGGAAAACAAGGCAGATGAAGATCCTGAAGCAAAACCATTGGTTTTGGCGGTGAGTATGCCAGACCCTTGGTTTGAAAATCTTGTATATTTTTTGATGTATGGTGAGTGCCCCGAAGGATTTAATCTGAAACAAAGATGATATTTAAAGCTGAAGGATTCCAAATATGTGATCTTGGAAGATAGGTTGCATAAGAGGTCCATAGATGGCACTTTCTTCTAGTGTGTTGACAAACAACAGCAAGAGAAATTGTTGAAATTATTTCATGATGAAGCTTGCAGGGGAATCTTTTCTTCATAAGTTACTGCATTCAATATATTGAGACAGTGCTATTATTGGCCAAGAATGTTTAGGGATGCTTTTCATTGGGAGGAAAGATGTGAGAAGTGCAAAATGTTTACTAGAAAGCCATAGCTAGTAGCGCAACCCCTTAGACCAGTGATAATTGAAGGTCCTTTTCAGAAGTGGGGTCTTGATTTTATTGGCCCTATAAATCCTGCATCTAGTGCGGGCCATACCTACATAATCACTATGAAAGAGTACTTCACTAAATTAGTGGAGGCGAAAGTGACTAAGAGAACTACTTCCGAAGTAGTATGTGAGTTTATTAAAGAAATTTTTTTAGTGAGGTTAGGAGTACCTATTATGTTAGTAATGGATAATTCCACACATTTTTCTTCTTGGAAAATTACATAGTTCTATTTTAAGTATGGCATTATGATCAGTCATTCATCTGACTATTTCCCACAAGGAAATGGTCAACCTGAGTCCAGTAACAAAAACCTGGTGAATATTATGAAGAAACATGTAGTAGATAATCAGAGAACCTAGAAAAATAAAATCCATGAAGCACTTTAGGCAGATAGGGTGACTCCCAAAAGATCCACTGGCATTTCTCCTTTCTAACTTGTCTATGGAATTGAAGTCAGGCTCCCACTACTATTGGAATTGGCTACTTGCAAATTGAGAACGACGATAGAAGATTGTATATACAAAGATGGTTTAGAAAAGAGAATCCCGTACTTAAACAATCTTAAAGAAGAAAGGGAGAAAATGGTAGATCACATTACACAACATCAAATGCATGTGAAGAATTTTTTTGATAAAAAAAGAAGACCCCTGATATTTATGGAAGGGGATATGGTGCTACTATGGGACAAACGTAGGGCACCTAAAGGAACGCATGGAAAATTTGAGACATTGTAGAAAGGGACCTTCAAGATTTATCAGACATTCGAGAAGAATTCATTTAAGCTGACTTATCTTGACGGAGAGGCACTACCTCTGACATACATTGCTTAGGACTTGAAATTGTACCAGATCTAAATATAAAATAGGTAACCCCTATATTGTGCAATAGTTACATTTAGTTCCTACTTTTTTTTCCCTTAATTAGGTTTCCTTTCCTTATTTTCCTTTCCGTGTCTTGCTTTATTTTTGTTGTGAGCCAACTTTTTATAAGCTTTGCAAAACCAGAGACTTGAGTTCCTTGCTTGGACATGTGAATGTCCAATTCCCTAGATAGAGCCAGCTATTGCCCCATTTTTGTTCTTCATATCTTTAGATAAAAATGGATGTTTTGTGTGTAGTAATGGTTTTAAAATCATTGTGTAGATATTGAGTCTAAGTCTAGTTTTCCCATAGGCTAGGAGGCCTTTATCAGATTTTCCCAAATCCACTTCTTCTTGATTAGCTGGGAGGTTTTTATCCAAATTCATGTTATATTGGGTAGGTTAAGATACCAAATCCAATAAAGGTCATGATTTGGAGGTTTCTAACATTGATTTTATGTGATTTTGAAATCTTTATCCTTGATACTTTATTTTAACACATGGGCGGAAAAATGGTCCTGAGCCTCTCCTTGGCACATTTTCACCTACAGAGTGTGTTGTCTGCATATGACAAGTTTAAAAAGTATTAGCGGTCAGTGGAAGTTATAAATAGATGATTTGAGGTTAGAATAACTATTGCACTCAAAATGAATCCCTACAGGAAAGAGGAATGATCAAATGTTGAAGAATCTAATTTAAAAGCTTATTGGCAGAAAAGTGGAGAATTGCTTCTCCATTACTCCAATGGGCGGGTTTTGACCTACGGGGTGAATTTTCTGCTAAATCATTATACACAGAATCCTTGAGGAAGAATCAATCTTTTGTGTGACTTAAGGTGTAAAGAAAGATAATAAAATTTTCATATATCATGGTAGAATTTTAATAGGCTAAAATTCCTCCTTGGAAGATTCTTGAGTAAGGAGTGTTCCAAAAGCATTTCTCTGCCAAAAGAGAAGCAGAAAAGTAATTATTTGTTGCGCCTAGAAAATTACACTTATACTTCTCCAAAGTGAAAAGATTTTTTCTAACGGCCCGTAAAAGTAAGGTAATAAATTCAAATAAAGTCATTTTGCTTCATAATGGACATTTTCATAAATGCTTAAGTCTTTTCACTCATGTGGCACGAGAAGTACGAAATTAACGGTAAAATTTTGGAAGTTATAAAATCAATGAAGTATGGTAAGAAAGAATTAGCATCTATTTGTCAAATTTTTTGAATTAAAACCCCTGGTTATAGCTGGTTTTTGTTTTTTATATTGCTGAGATAGATTCCTGGTTCCCGAATAAAGTTGATCAAAACATGGCCACTAGATTTATGGGATTCAATGGAATGAATGGTGTTACATCTGAATGGCACAAAATCACAGATACTTCTATAAGATTCTTCAACATGCATAGCTTCTAGAATAGATTGAACATAGAAAGGATACACCCCATTACTAAGATTTTGAAGGAGAGAAGGTTAGCTGAAGCCGCCGACTTTCCTGTTGCAATTCAGGCTCCAGAGCTCATTCGTGAATGCATGGCTCGTTAAAATCATGATACTAACAAAATTCTTTTGCTAAATGACATATTGTTTCTCTCTATCGACTGAGATTCCATTCAGAACTACCTTCATATCCCGGAGCAAGCTGGATACTCAGAGATGAATTACAGCCAAGCGGTCACTAAATATGCAGTTAAGAAGATGACATGGAGAAGGAGATAATTAAAACCTAGTTCTAGAAGCCCAGGAGTGCCAAGGGAAAATTTCCTAAGAAAATTTATGGCACAGACCTGAAGCCAGAAATCATATACATCTTGGTATTAATCCATAGGATCAGATGTGAGAATGATGTGCTTAACTTTGTTGAGCACCATTTCTTTCTAGTCTAGGTGACTTTCTCCCAACATAATTTTCTTGATTGGGCTCACATGGTAAGAAAAAATATTTCATATGCCCTAAATAGAGCTAAATATCAAAACGAGTTCTATATGTCTTCAGTTTTATTATATATCCTAGCTAAAATTCAAATTTGGCTAGGGCTTCCTAGGCTAGAAGAGTTCCTGGACAATGTAAAGAGTTATGAATCCTTTCCTTGTTTGCAATTACATAATAGTTATGCTGAATATATCAAGGTTAATGATGCATTCACAATGATACTATGTAGGGATTTGCAAGGTTTCTGAGAAAGGAGATTTTCTCTAGAATCTATGGCATTCATTAGCCAATTTGGGTGTTATTATATCCAATTTACAAATTTCTCATATATTCGTCTTGCAGGATTTGATAATTTCTCTTGAATCTGCCTAGGTATCCCGATGACATGATCACGTTGGTTGAAGTAATGAGGCAGGAAATCCTAGTGAATCTGATATGTGCAGGTGCTAGAAAGAAAGGTTATGATTTTCCAATGACTATTCAAGCCTACAGCTGTGCATCCCAGTCTGATGCAAAGAATGTTTTGAAGGCATTCTCGAAGAATTTTCAATTTGAAACATATGATGTCCTGAGACCCCAGTTTGATCCTGTGAACTATGCTAGAGATTTCTTGCAAATGGGTCACTCAATTCATCAAATAGATGACATAGAAGACTATTGGGCCAATTGAAAGGATGATCTAGAAAGAAGAGATAGATTCTATGCAAGATTAACTGTTGAAAAAATCAAAAAATTCAAAGTTAACATTGCATTTGAAGGTGTAGAAGATGATGGCCAGCATATGTATGATGATACATACATGGAGAATATTAAACACCTCCCTATAATATCTGAACCCATGCTAGGGAAAGCCATTGATGACTTGCAGACATTGATGGAAGTAGAAAATCCTACAAAGGAGGGCAGGTTTGAAGATTTAACTACTTTTTATTTTGAGCTACAATTATTTGATATGGGGTTAGCTCATCATGATACCAAAGTGGATTGGTGGAAATGCAATAATGTAATAATTGAAGAAGAGCTTGAGGAGCTTAAGACTACTAAGGTACAACATAAAGTAGAAGTCAAGGAACCAACTAATTTTATCAAGTAGTTGGTTACTCTTGTTGCAAGCATTCCTAGCTCCCAAACCACTTTCAACCCCAATGCTATAAAGAATCAAGATATTATTGCCAAGTTGAAAGAAGATAGAACCTTCAAGAAAATTGATAAAAATTAGATTGAGAGTCTCAAATCTGAAGGGCTCATGATTTTTGAGCAGCTAGGTGATGCTATCCTGAAGCTGGAAAAGGAAAGAAACAATATTAATATGAATTTGCAGACTCTCACATCGAAAAGGGTGAAGTTTCAAGAGTGCATAGTAATGCTGCACATAGTAGTCAAAATGAAGACTAAAGAGGAAATAAAAGCCAAGATCTTGCAAAAGGGAGATGAGCCCTTAATTGAATGGCTTGAAAAGCTTGAATTTCAAGCCGAGATGATCGTCCAAGATGAAGGAGGATTGCAGCAGACAGAAGTCAAACTCAAAGAAATACAGGAAAAGGACTTCAAGCTTCTCAAAGGTCTCCACACAAATTCATAAATAAGTGGTCAAGGAAAAGAACTTGTTGGAGTAGAAAACATGCAAAAATCCTTCTCCAACTATGTAGATAATTTGGCAAAGAATCCTTCCTCCCACCTAGATAAAGTACCAGATCTCCAATAGTTGAGCGGGTGCATCTGTATAGCTATGGAAGAACTAAAAGATTAGGTAGATGTGGTTAAAATTTTGGCCAAAGATCATTCCCAATGGCTTATAAGATATACTAATGTCCATATCAATAGATATGAAGAGCTTATCCCAATCATCATAGTTGTTACCCACAAAAGGGGAATATAGATAAGGGGAAGAAAATAGAGGCATAAATATATTCCCTATTATAATAATTTTTGATAGATATTGTAATGGATAAACGTTCATTTATCATTTATCATTTCTGGTTAGAGAGGTTGAACCATTTCGGTTACATATTTTGTAATGGTCAAACTCTGAAGTCTATATGTATTATTTTAAAAATCAATAGAAGGTTTGGTTAAATTTTGGTGTAAAGAACTTCATTTTTGCTGAGCCAAAATAGTTTATGTCTGAATGCCAATGTTTTAACTGTTCCATTGCATTTATCATTTTGTGAATTTGAATGTTTCTTTAAATTGGATTTACATTTCATGATCAAACTAAGGTTTTGTATTATGGTTTGATATAGTTAATTGAGGGGAAATTTGGGTATTATTCAAATTATGAGAGATGTTCTTATGAAATGTTTAGAATTAGTTTGAGTCAGCATCATTATATTATCATTATCTATTATTGCATTACCAATTTTTTTTGAACTCATATGATTGATGAAGTCTTGAAATTGGCTACATTTAGAGTTAAAAGTATTCTCCCTGGCTATTTCTTGTCTAGGCCTAGTTCGGATTACTTCTTCTATTCTCAGGTTAAGAACAAAACCCTATTAGATTAGAAAAGAAAAAAATTCATTGAAGATCAATTACTTAAGGTAGTTGTACCTACAAATTCAAAGGGAAATTAGTTATTCAGTTGCATTTCCCAACTATTGTACTTGATTGTTTCTTTAAATATTTGGGCATTTAAGAGTTAAAACAAAAGAAAGAAAAATATGTTTACCATCACATCCAATATCCATAGGTGTTACAACTAGCTTGGAATCTTCCATTTTGAATATCTTCAACACTTCCTTGATGTATTTGGACAGAGCCTCTCCTTGGCAAATTTTCACCTGCAGAGTGCGTTATCTGCATATGACAACTTTAAAAAGTATCAGCAGTCAGTGGAAGTTATAAATAGATGATTTGAGGTTAGAAAAACTATTGCACTCAAAATGAATCCCTACAGGAAAGAGGAATGATCAAATGATGAAGAATCTAAGTTAAAAGCTTATTGGCAAAAAAGTGGAGAATTGCTTCTCCATTACTCCAACGGGCGGGTTTTGACCTACGGGGTGCATTTTCCTCTAAATCATTATACACAGGATCCTTGAGGAAGAATCAATCTTTTGTGTGACTTAAGGTGTAAAAAATTCTAATAAAATTGTCATATATCATGGTAGAATTTTAATAGGCTAAAATTCCTCCTTAGCGGACTTCTGAGTAAGGAGTGTTCCAAAAGCATTTCTCCACCAAAAGAGAAGCGAAAAAGTAATTATCTGCTGTGCCCAGAAAGTTATCCTTATACTTCTCCAAAGTGAAAAGATGTTTTCTAATGGCCCATAAAAGTAAGGTAATAAATTCAAATAAAGTCATTTGCTTCATAATGGACATTTTCATAAATGCTTAAGTATTTTCACTCATGTGTCATGAGAAGTATGAAATTAATGGTAAAAATTTGGAAGTTATAAAATCAATGAAGTATTGTAAGAAAGAATTACCGTCTGTTTGTCAAATTTTCTAAATTAGAACCCCTAGTTATAGCCGGTTCTTGTTTTTTATATTGCTGAGATAGATTCTTGTTTCTCAAATCAAGTTGATCAAAACATGGCTACCAGATTCATGGGATTCGATGGAATGAATGGTGATACATCTGAATGACACAAAATCATCGATACTTCTCTGAGGTTCTTCGACATGCATAGATTCTAGAAAAGATTGAACGCAGAAAGGATACACCCTGTTACTAAGAATTTCAACAAGAGCAGGTTATTTGAAGCCGCTGACTTTCCTGTTACAATTCAGGCTCAAAATCTCATTTATGAATGCATAGCTTGTTACAATCATGAAACTAAGAAAATTCTTTTGCCAAATGAAATAGTGTTTCTCTCTATAGATTGAGATTCCGTTCAAAACTACCTTCATATCCCGCAGCAAGCTAAATACTCAAAGATGAATTACAACCAAGCGGTCACTGAATATGGAGTTAAGGAGATGACATGGAGGAAGCAGATAATGAAAACCTAGTTCCAAAAGCCCAGGAGCACCAAGGGAAAATTTCCTAAGAAACTTTATGGCACGGACCTGAAGCCAGAAATCATAGACATCCTAGTATTACTCCACAAGATCGAAGGTGAGAATAATGTACTTAACTTTGTTGAGCACCATTTCTTTCTGGTACAGGTGATTTTCTCCCAAAATAATTTTATTGATTGGGCTTGTTAGCACTGCATTTTTTTCTTTGAAAAATTCTTAGCCTTTGTTTTTCCTGGGCTTTCTTGGTTTAAACTCCTGTGCTTTTCCATGTAAAAGAAGTCAAAATCTCTTTTGAAGTCCTGTTCAAGTGTGGTCGCTTTGTTGCGTCAGGCTTTTTAATGTTTCTCTAAGTTGTGCGAGTGGGCGATGAGCTGTCAAGTGAAAGAGAATTGCACAATCATGATCAGATTATACCAAGTTATGATTTGTGTGTGAGTGAGCAGGTTCAATGTTTTAAAATGTAAATCACGCAATCACGATGTCTTGTGAAAGTTGAGTTGTAAGTTAGGGATTGAGCGGGCTAAAAATGGTTAAATTTATCTCTCACTTGCTAAGAGTTAACTGAATGAAGTATTGAAACAGTGAGTCAACGACGGGTTAAAAGTTTTTATGTCGCACAGTCGCTGTAAAGTTATGCTGTCTATATCATGCTTCATGACCGAGCGAGTCTTGTTAAAAAATGAAACAGTCGCATACCCGCATCAAGTTTTATGTGAATGTCACAAGTCAGCGATTGCGCGATGAGGTCATGTTCTAGAGGTCGCCCACTCACTTAGGTTCTAACTCACTTATATTTTGCAGTGCGAGTGCACGGCAAAGGTATGAAGTACCAATGTGAAGATTCATCACTCAGTCACAGAATCATTTTTCAAGATTCTTAAAAGTCTACGACTGAGCGACTGAGGGACCATTCACCGCCTCGCTCAGTCACTGATGCTTTGAGGTGATAAAAAGTAAACCCACGAGTGCGCGATGAGTTAAAAGAGGAAATACATTGCTCACTCACCAATCAATAAAGATGAAAGGGAAAAGAGCTTGCGAGTAGGCAACCAAAGAAAGAAGGTGCACAGTCACGTACTCACAGTCAGTGATAAAGTGAAGTTTTCAAGCTCGCAAGTTTGCGACTGAGAAAAAAATAGATGCCATCGCCCACTCGTGTAGAAGGTGAAAGTTGGAGTATTAAGTAGTGCAAGTGAGCAACCAGATAGAGTTTATGGTAAAGAAATGAACGTCGCTCACCCGCTCAGATCCAAAAGTTATAATTTAAACAGCCAGCGAGTGTGTGATTATGGAATAGCTAAAAAATAAGATGCATATTCGCTTAGTCACCAAGAATGAGGTGACATGAAATGTTAACTAGCGAGGGTGCGACAGGTTAAAGGTGAAGGAAATATTGCTCACTCACATGAACCCAAAAGCAAAGCATAGAAAGATAGCGAGTATGGGACAGACATAAAATGAAGTTCAAGAACTAGGTCATTGCTCACTTGTAGAAGGTGAAAAGTGGAGTGAGGATGGATGGTGAGTATGTGACCGGTTGAATAAAAGGGGTGCATCACTCACTCACAAAGACCTTTCCAAAAGTAAATAAAGTGCAGTATGTTGGCTAGTTACAGGCTGACGAGTGCCAGATGGGAAAAAGTGTACACTCTCTTCCAGCTAGGATCAAATAGTGCAAGTTGATGGCAGCATTTATGACAGAATGAAATCTTCATGATAGTATAAGTGCAGGAATTTAGCTTTCAAGTTGACAAGACACAGTTCTTAATGGCTATAAGTGTAAATGATTGAGTTTGATTCTGTACAGCTCTCATTTTTGCATTCTGAGTTTTTCTTTGAAGAGTAAGAAGCTTATTGGTTTGGATTTTTGTGTTTGAGACAGTAAAATTTAGAGAAGAAGGATGAGTCAAGCTATTGTTCCTACTACCTCACAAGGGTCTGGAAAGAAGAAGGAAGTCACACCAAAGAAATATACAGAAGAATTTGTCGAGCTGCTACCTGGGACTCTGAATACAAACAACGCAGATTGGGAAGAATGGAGGGGCAAATGGTCTCAATGCAGAAATCTGGTAACCCCAGACTACTCTGGTAGTACTTTATTTCATTATTTTTGGAATAATAGGGTCAAGCCAGTCCCAATTTGCAATCCATGGGATTTGAATATGGATAAATTAATTGTGCCTAACGTCTATGTTGACATTGGTCTTATTAAGGAGTTAGCGAAAAACTATTGCCCAGTGGCTAGGGTAATTAGGAAAAAGAATAAAGAAACCCTAGTCTCCATAGATAGAAGATTAATAGCTGAAGTGTTTGGAATTACCGGTGCATTATGCACTGATATTGATTTAAATAAAATTAAAGTTGATTATGTCAAGAGAGAGCATTTGATAAAAAATTATGAAATGCCTAAGTTTATGCCCAGAGTAGATAGGCACCTGGTGAAGATTCCAGACAATTTCAAGCCACCTTTTGACCTATCTCTATTTCATCATTATGTAAAATGCACTTTATATGGTGTGAGTAGGGTCATAGGCCTTGATGGAGATTCTACAGTATCTCAGGAGATACTCATGATAGCAATGAACATCCAGCACCCAGAAGTCAACACTGATTACGATTATGTTGGCTACATAGTTGAGGCTATCCATGCTGGATTGTTAGAAATACAATCAGATAACCCCTCACCCACTTTCAAACATTACTCTCATCTGATGTACATGACTCTATATTATAACAGAGCATTAATGGATAAGGAGCTTGATCTATTTGTATCAGAACATGGTGTGGAGGCACCAATCCAAAGATGGACTGCAGTATGGGATAGTGGGTCTATCAATTCATCATTTGTATGTTTTTGAAACTGGATTGTGGATCCAATTTTTGATTTGTTGGGAACAGACAGGCACAGACTTCCATTTGAGGTTAGAAACTTTCTGAGACCATGGGAGTATGTCACTAATTGGCCCATTTCCCACAACTGGGCTGATTTCTTCTTCTTCGATTACATAACTATTATCAGAGTATATGGCTGCACTCAACCTCCTCACATTCTCCCTAAATTTGTTCCTCCCAGGATTTCTTTCTTAGAATTTGTCTGGCAAATTACTTGGTTAGACAAGGAGTTTCTGGAGGGGCATAAGAAGGGAACCTTTATACCCAGATTATGGGTGGGTTTTGATTTCTCTATTGGGAAAAAGATGTTTGACACAATAAATGACTTCTTAAAGAAATACATAATGTCTACTGCAATCACCAGATTCTGTGATCCTAAGAACTTTGTACAAATAGCCCTAAAAAGGATGACTCCTTGGCACAAGATCAGAGATCATGAGCCATTGGATGATGAGGATATTGTGAGAAATAAATTGAATAGACTAGAAGTCCACGATAGGAGAAGAAAATGGAATGACCTCCTAAGAGAAGAATCAGAATGGAAGGAATCAGATAGTTCATTCTCTGGTTTCTTTCCTGATTTCCCATATCTGTAGAGGATAGAGAAGATGTTACAATCATATGAAACTTTGATGTCACAAGTACCTCAATTCAGTGCTGAAGATGCACAATCCAAAGGATCCCCTATTCAAATTGCCTTGCATGATAAGGAGCACCAAGA
>MU225252.1:284770-299221 GCA_018584345.1 Thuja plicata | reverse complement strand
GTATGGGATTTCTCTCAATCCAAAGAAATGTCACTTTGGTGTGACTGAAGGTAAATTATTGGGACATATAGTATCTAAGGAAGGTGTCAGAATTGATCCTGAAAGAGTGGAGGCCATTAACAAGGTAGTGCCACCTAAGAATATTAAGGGAGTTCAATCTTTCCTCAGAAAGATAAATTTTGTGAGGAGATTCATTGCAAATTTTTCTGAAATTGTAAAACCCATTGTTAAATTTTTGAAGAAAGATGCAAAGTTTGAATGGGATGAAAATGCTCAAGTAGCCTTTGATGAGATAAAAGTGGCAATTCAATAGGCTCCTTTACTAAGATCTCCAAATTATGAAAAACCCTTCTCCATTTTTTCTTTTTCCTCATTTCATACAATTGCTGCAGTTCTTTTGTAGAAAGATGATGAAGGTTTTGAACACCCTATAGAATTTTTTAGTAAATCTTTGCAAGCAGATGAACTCAACTATGAGATGATGGAGAAACACGCATATGCATTGGTTAGGGCTATCAAAAATTTTAGACCTTATCTTTTCTATGCAAAAATAATTGCTTATGTGCCACATGCCATAGTAAAAGACATACTATCTCAATCTTAAGTTACTGGAAAGAGATGCAGATGGATTAGCAGGATCCAAGAATTCAATTTGGAAATTCAGGTTACTAAACTGGTGAGAGGTCTGGGTTTGGCTAAGTTAATGACTCATACAAATATGGAGTCAGCCCAAGTAAGTGACAAACAAACTATAGACATGAATCTTACCAGCATAGAATTGCAAGCCTGGTATACTGATATTGTGCTTGTCCTAAAAAATGCAAAATGTCTAGAACATATGCCAGAAAATTAGAAGAGGACTTTGAGATTGCAAGCCCAGAGGTATGTCTTGATACAAGGAAATTTGTTTTGAAAAAATAAGGATGGGATTTTGTTATTATGCTTAGATAAATCACAGTCTTAAAAGGTTTTAAGTGAATTGCATAGTGGTTCATGTGGTGGGCATTATTCTGCCAAAACTATAGCTCACAAGATAATCAGAGTTGGATTTTATTGGCCATGTCTTTTCAGAGATACTCAAATGTTTATACGAAAATGTGAACCATGCCAAAGTTTTTCTGCTAAAATGAAATTTGCAGGAGAATTACCTTTAATTCCTATGACTATTGAAGCTCCTTTTACCCAGCGGGGTTTGGACTTTATTGGTGAATTTACAGAAAAATCTAGTGGGGCCCATAGTTGGATTCTTGTGGCTATAGACTACTTCACCAAATGGATAGAAGCAATTCCAACAAAGAGGGCAACTACAGGATAGTAATGGATTTCTTGATGGATAACATTTTGACTAGATTTGGTGTGCCCACTAAGCTAATCATGGACAATGCCATTTGTTTTAGGTCTGATGAATTCAGGGACTTCTGTGAAGAATATGGCATTATTTTATCTTACTCCTCGCCATATCATCCTCAAACTAATGGACAGGCTGAGTCCAGTAATAAAAATTTTATGAACATCATTAAGAGGATTTTGGATAAAAATAAGAAGTCATGGCATTCAAAATTAAAATTGGCCTTATAGTCTAACAGAGTGACAGTGAAAAGGGCCATAGGGGTTTCCCCTTTTGAAATGGTTTATGGAAGTCCGGCAAGGTTGCCTTTGAACAATCTATTACCAGTGTACAAATTTTTGCTGGAAGAAGATTTGGAAAATCCAGAACCTATGATGGAAAGAATGGATCAACTAATGGAATTGGAAGAGATAAGAGCAGAAGCTCACAAAAGAAACCTGAAGTTGCAGCAACAATCTAAATATTTGTTTGATAAAAGGACAATTGAAAGAAAATTCTGGATAAATGACCTTGTGTTAGAATGGAATACCAGAAAAGAAGAGAAAGGCAAGCATGGCAAATTCAAATCACTATGGATGGGCCCATTTGTAATCCAAGAGTTTCATGGTCAGGATTCTTATTTCTTGGAAGATCCAAATGGTGAGATACAAGAATTTCCAGTGCATGGACAATTCCTGAAACATTATTTTTCGTAGTTTCTCTCGTTCCATGCACGTTAGTTTAGTTTTCCCTATTTTTGTGTGGGTTTTGTGTGCTCCTGTACAATTTTGTTTAGGTTTGCGGTCTGTTCCCTAGAGGCCTGGCTTCTAATGACAATTTTGCAATTATCTTTCCCTAGTCGAAGCCTTTTTTAGCACTGCATTGTTTTCTTTGAAAACTTCTTAGCCTTTATTTTTCCCGGGCTTTCTTGGTTTAAACTCCTATGCTTTGCCGTGCAAAAGAAGTCAAAATCTCTTTTGAAGTCCTGTTCAAGTGTGGTCGCTTTGTTGCGTCGGTCTTTTTAATGTGTCTCTAAGTTGTGCAAGTGGGTGATGAGTTGTCAAGTGAAAGAGAATCGCGCAATTGCGATCAGCTTATATCAAGTTATGATTTGTGTGCAAGTGAGCAGGTTCAATGTTTTCAAATGTAAATTGCGCAATCGCGATGTCTTGTGAAAGTTGAGTTGTAAGTTAGCGATTGAGCGGGCTAAAAATGGTTAAATTTATCGCTCACTCGCTAAGAGTTAACTAAATGAAGTATTGAAATAGTGAGTCAGTGACAGGTTAAAAGTTTGTATGTCGCACAGTCACTATAAAGTTATGCTGTCTATATCATGCTTCGCAACCGAGTGAGTCTTGTTAAAAAATGAAACAATCGCATACCCGCATCAAGTTTTATGTCAATGTCACAAGTCAGCGACTGCGTGACAAGGTCATGTTCTAGAGGTCACCCACTCGCTTAGGTTCTAACTCACTTATATTTTGCAGTGCAAGTGCATGGCAAAGGTATGAAGTACTAATGTGAAGATTCATCGCTCAGTCACAGAAGCATTTTTCAAGATTCTTAAAATTATGCGAATGAGCGACTGAGGGACCATTCATCGCCTCGCTGAGTCAGTGATGCTTTGAGGTGATAAAAAGTAAACCCGCGAGTGCGCGATGAGTTAAAAGAGGAAGGAAATCGCTCACTCTCCAATCAATAAAGATGAAAGGGAAAAGAGCTCACGAGTAGGCGACCAAAGAAAGAAGGTACACAGTCACGCACTCGCAGTCAGTGATAAAGTGAAGTTTTCAAGCTCGCGAGTTTGCGAATAAGAAAAAAATAGATGCCATCACCCACTCATGTAGAAGGTGAAAGCTGGAGTATTAAGTAGTGTGAGTGAGTGACCAGATAGAGTATATGGTAAAGAAATGAACGTCGCTCACCCGCTCAGATCCAAAAGTTACATTTTAAACAGCCAGCAAGTGTGCAATTATGGAATAGTTGAAAGATAAGATGCATATTCGCTTAGTTGCCAAGACTCAGGTGACATGAAATTTTAACTAGTGAGGGTGCGATAGGTTAAAGGTGAAGGAAACATCACTCACTCACGTGAACCCAAAAGCAAAGCATAGAAAGATAGGAAGTATGCGACAGACATAAGATGAAGTTCAAGAACTAGGTCATCGCTCACTCGTAGAAGGTAAAAAGTGGAGTGAGGATGGATGGCGAGTATACGACTGGTTGAATAAAAGGGGTGCATCGCTCACTCACAAAGACCTTTCCAAAAGTAAATAAAGTGCAGTATGTTGGCTAGTTTCAGGCTGACGAGTGCCAAATGGAAAAAAGCGTACACTCTCTTCCAACTAGGATCAAATAGTGCAAGTTGATGGCAGCATTAATGACAATGAAATCTTCATGATAGTTCAAGTGCAGGAATTTAGCTTTCAAGTTGACAAGACGCAGTTCTTAATGGCTTTAAGTGTAAATGATTGAGTCTAATTCTGTACAGCTCTCATTTCTGCATTCTGAGTTTTTCTGTGAAGAGTAAGAAGCTTATTGGTTTGGAGTTTTATGTTTGAGACAGTAAAAATTAGAGAAGAAGGATGAGTCAAGCTATTGTTCCTACTACCTCACAAGGGTCTGGAAACAAGAAGGAAGTCGCACTAAAGAAATATACAGAAGAATTTGTCAATTTTCTACTTGGGACTCTGAATAAAAACAGCGCAGATTGGGAAGAATGGAGTGACAAATGGTCTCAATGTAGAAATCCGGTAACCCCAGACTACTCTGGTAGTACTTTATTTCATTATTTTTGGAACAATAGGGTCAAGACAGTCCCAACTTGCAATCCATGGGATTTGAATATGGCTAAATTAATTGTGCCTAACGTCTATGTTGACATTGGTCTTATTAAGGAGTTAGTGAAAAACTATTGCCTAGTGGCTAGGGTAATTAGGAAAAAGAATAAAGAAACCCTAGTCTCCATAGATAGAAGATCAGTAGCTGAAGTGTTTGGAATTACCGGTGCATTATGCACTGATATTGATTTAAATAAAATTAAAGTTGATTATGTCAAGAGAGAGCATTTGATAAAAAAGTATGAAATGCCTAAATTTATGCCCAGAGTAGATAGGCACCTGGTGAAGATTCCAGACAATTTCAAGCCACCTTTTGACCTATCTTTGTTTCATCATTATGTAAAATGCACTGTATATGGTGTGAGTAGGGTCCTAGGCCTTGATGGATATTCTACAATATCTCAGGAGATACTCATGATAGCAATGAACATCCAGCACCTAGAAGTCAACACTGATTATGATTATGTTGGCTACATAGTTGAGGCTATCCATGCTGGATTGTTAGAAATACAATCAGATAACCCCTCACCCACTTTCAAACATTACTCTTGTCTGATGTACATGATTCTATATTATAATAGAGCATCAATAGATAAGGAGCTTGAGCTATTTATATTAGAACATGGTGTGGAGGCACCAATCCAAAGATGGACTGCAGTATGGGATAGTGGGTCTGTCAATTCATCATTTGTATGTTTTTGCAATTGGATTGTGGATCCGATTTTTGATTTGTTGGGAACAAACAGGCACAGACTTCCATTTGAGGTTAGAAAATTTCTGAGACCATGGGAGTATGTCACTAATTGGCCCATTTCCCACAACTGGGCTGATTTCTTCTTCTTCGATTACATAACTATTATCAGAGTATATGGCTGCACTCAGCCTCCTCACATTCTCCCTAAATTTGTTCCTCCCAGGATTGCTTTCTTAGAATTTGTCAGGCAAATTACTTGGTTAGACAAGGAGTTTCTGAAGGGGCATAAGAAGGGAACCTTTATCCCCAGATTATGGGTGGGTTTTGATTTCTTTATTGGGAAAAAGATGTTTGACACAATAAATGACTTCTTAAAGCAATACATAATGTCTACTGCAATCATAAGATTCTGTGATCCTGAGACTTTTGTACAAATAGACCTAAAAAGGATGACTCCTTGGCACAAGATCAGAGATCATGAGCCATTGGATGATGAGGATATTGTGAGAAATAAATTGAATAGACTAGAAGTCTAGGATAGGAGAAGAAAATGGAATGACCTCCTAAGAGCAGAATCCGAATGGAAGGAATCAAATAGTTCATTCTCTAGTTTCTTTCCTGATCTCCCATATCTGCAGAGGATAGAGAAGATGTTACAATCATATGAAACTTTGATGTCACAAGTACCTCAATTCAGTGCTGAAGATGCACAATCCAAAGGATCCCTTATTCAAATTGCCTTGCATGATAAGGAGCACCAAGAGGAACATCAAGAAGAAGAAGAAGAAGAAGAAGAAGAACAAAAAGAAGAACAAAGAGAAGAACAACATGAAGAAGAAGAAGCAGGTGAAGAGGCTAATTTAGCTAAGGAGCCACCAAAGAAGAAACAAAAAATAGAGCGTAAAATGGTATAGGACAGAAAAGGCATGGCTAAAGTTGTGGTTTTAGAGCATGGCAAATATTTCAGGAAATTGAGAAGGCAATTGTAGAAGGAGCCAGAAGCTGAAGGTCAAGGAGATAACCAAATGGTTTTATTTGAAAAAGATGATGAAAGGGTCATGATGGAAAATGAATTCATGAAGGATGATGAATTCATAAAATCTCAAGAGTTCAAATATTTTTTGGTCAAGTTGAAACAGAAAATCTTGAGACAAGAAATAACTACAGAGGGAGAAAGTACAGATAAAAATGAACAAATTGTGCAAACACTTCAAGATTATGACCCTGAAACTAAACAAATCATTGTGGAACAAGCCAAATTGCTTGTACAAAAAAGTGGTGTGATGCTGATGCCTAGTTGGGACTTGCAGTCCACATTTATTATTGATCAAATTAGGAGGCAGGAAGATCCTTTGCTGAAGACAAAATTTGAAATGGATGATGTCTTAAAAGGATCAGGTTTTGACCCAAAATCCAAAACCCTAGCGATATGGTCATTAGCTCCAGCCACACAAAAAACCTTGGTCATGACCATCAAGGAGGAAAAAAGAGTTGACAGGATGATATGGAATCTACAAAATACTTTAGATACTAAGATAGCTCAGTTAATGACATAGGTTTCATTTATGAACTTGGCAAAAGTTGACGACCTATCAAAGAGGTATGAGACAACTTTTAGCCGAATGATGGCATTGGCAAAGAAACATGAGGAAGTGGTAGTCAAGAACCACACACTTGAAGAATAAATTGCCAAATTAAAAGAATAATTGGAAGAAAGTAAAAAGGAGAAGACTCCAATCCTTGAAGAGGCAGCCAAGGTTATGACAGATGTTGTGAAAGGGCTAAGAAGGACTCTACTTTGGCAGACACACAATGAAAGGATGTATCACAGGAATAGGGCATGAATGCTATGTCTGTTATGTTACTAATATTGCAGCACAGGATTGAAGTTCTAAAGAAAAAAATTGATGTAGTGTATACGTTATATGGATCCCTACAAGAGGCCTCAAAGATAGCTGCAGAAGCTATGGTTTTCTTAGAGCCTGCCTTCAAACTTTGGTCAGGGAAGGAAAGAGTTTTAGATAAAATCAAAATAGCTATGTTATATAGTGATGATTTCCCAGACAAAGTAACAGATACCATTGATATGGTAAATAAGTTGAATGATACTTTTGCCTTCTTTAATGGCAAATCTGATTTGATAAACAGTAAGTTGCAACTGTTTGGTGATCAATGTCCACCATTGATCCCAAAGATTTATGAGGAAACAGGGGAGTTGAAAGTACAATCAGATTGCGAATTTGGTTTTGATGCTATACTGGGAAATCAAGATATAAAGCTACATCTGGAAAAGGACACAAACACAGAGTATTGCAATGAACTAATCGATGGCTTTTGCAAAGTTGAAAGAGACATGGCTAAATTTGTGTCTGAGGCCAGAACTGCCATGGATGCCAGGTGGGTGGAAGTTGTTGCTAGACTAGAAGAAGAGAAGACTTTTGATTGGCCCACCGTCAAAGAAGTGAACAGATGGGAGGCAAAGCTTAAAGGATGAAAGAAATATGGTTAAGCCACAAAAAACAAACCTTGTCAGGCTTTGCGAATAATCTGCCACCCCTGTTCGGTTGCAAAGTTTTGTTTCTAGTTCGTTGCAAAGTTGTTGCAAAAGTTTTGTAAACTTTCCCAGTATGTCGGTAGCTTGTTGCATCCTTATGCTATAAAAGGATTCCAAGACTACTAGGTAAGGGATGGTCATTTCTAAATTTGAAAGGAATACTAAGTCAATTGTAAACTTTGGTTTTGAGAACCAATATATCAGGTCTTTTTGGATAAATGTCTGTTGAATGTAATAAGTGATAATGACTATTGAATAAAATCTGGTTCACAGTTTCTGAAGCATTTAATGGGTTTTCTGTCTTCATTTTAGCATTCTAAATTTTGTCTAAATTGAATGTTCTAGGAATTTTTTCAATTTATGTATCTGTCAGGAAGATTATGAAATACTTCTAGGGTTCTTTCAAGGAGAGAATATAAAAATACCTTAGAGATATTTCACTAAATTTCAGGGTAGAAAATGAATTTGATGGATTAATTTGGCTAAGTGTACTGAGGTAGATATACAAGGTATATCTATGTTTGTGTCAAATCCTGTAATTGCCTTAAGTTTTGTCCCTAATCATGCTGGTTAAAACTATTAATAGATGACTCCATGCCCTAGGATTGAGCAGTGGTCTATTTTTCATTCAATCAAATGACTATCATTATTAAAATCAATCTTTACTTTTAGTCTAGTCTGTTTTAGTAAAAGTTACAGTGACCAGTTCCTGTAATTCCATCAATAAGAAACTAGAATAATTTAGTGGTTTCATTATTCTAAGTTTTAAAGGGTAATCCCGCCCGAGTTAGTGGAGCTCAAAGTGTAGGAGGTTACAAAACCTTGTTTCTATGGTTCTACTCTATTCTTGGTCAGTGTCAGGGATAAATAGAGTGAACCCTCTGAGGAATATTTTCGTGTCAACAAGAAAAGGAAACAACAGGGCTCACATGGTAAGAAAAAATCTTTCAGATGCTCTAAATAGAGATAAATATCAAAATGAGTTCTATATGTCTTCAGTTTTATTAAATATCCCAGCTAAAATTCAAATTTGGCTAGGGCTACCTATGCTAGAAGAATTCCCTGACAATGTAAAGAGTTACCAATTCTTTCCTTGTTTGCAATTACATAATTGTTATGCTGAGTATATCAAGGTTAATGATGCATTCACAATGAGACTATGTAGGGAGTTGCAAGGTTTACAAGAAAGGAGATTTTCTCTAGAAGCTATGGCATTCATCAGCCAATTTGGGTGTTATTATATCCAATTTGCAAATTTCTCTTGTATTCGTCTTGCAGGATTTGATGATTTCCCTTGAAGTTTTCCAGGTATCCTGATGACATGATCGTGTTGGTTGAAGTAATGAGGTAGGAAGTCCTATTGAATCTAATCTATGTAGGTGGCAGAAAGAAGGTTATGATTTGCGCATGACTATTGGAGCGTATAGTTGTGCATCCCAGTCTGATGCCAAGAATGTTTTGAAGGCATTCTCGAAGAATTTTCAATTTGAAACATATGATGTCCTGAGACCCCAGTTTGATCATGTGAACTATGCCATAGATTTCTTGCAAATGGGTCACTCGATTCATCAAATAGATGACATAGAAGACTATTGGGCCAATTACAAGGATGATCTAGAAAGAAGAGATACATTCTATGCAAGGTTAACTGTTGAACAAATAAAAAAATTCAAAGTTAACATTGCAATTGAAGGTGTAGAAGATGATGGCAAGTATATGTATGATGATACATACATGGAGAATATTAATCCCCTCCCTATAAGCTCAAAACCCATGCTATTTCAAGTCATTGATGAGTTTCAGACCTTGATGGAAGTAGCAAAGCCTACAAAGGAGGGTAGGTTTGAATATTTAACTGCTTTTGATTTTGAGCTACAGTCATTTGATATGGGGTTAGTTTGTCATGATACCAAAGTGGATTAGTGGAAATACACTAATGTTATAATTGAAGAAGAGATTGAGGAGGTTAAGACTGCTAAGGTACAACTTAAAGCAGAAGTCAAGGAACTAACTAATTTTATCAAGCTGTTGGTTACTCCTGTTGCAAGCATTCCTAGCTCCCGAACGACTTTTGACCCCAATGCTATAGAGAATTAAGATATTATTACCAAGTTGAAAGAAGAAACAACCTTAGGGAAAATTGGTAAAAATTAGATTGAGAGTCTCAAATCTGAAGGGCTCATGATTGTTGAGAAGCTAGGTCATACTATCCTAAAGCTGAAGAAGGAAATAAACAATATTAATATGAATTTGCAGACTCTCACATCGGAAAGGGTGAAGTTTCAAGAGTGCATGGTAATGCTGCACATAGTAGTAAAAATAAAGACTAAAGAGGAAATAAAATCCAATATCTTGCAGAAGGGAGATGAGTCATTAATCGAATGGCTTCAAAACCTTGAATTTCAAGCCGAGATGATCATCCAAGCTGAAGGAGGATTGCAGTAGACAGAAGTCAAACTCAAAGAAGAATAGGAAAAAAAACTTCAAGCTTCTCAAAGGCCTTCAAAAAGAGTCATAGACAAGTGGTCAAGGAAAAGAAATTGTTGAAGTAGCAAAAATGCAAAAATTCTTCTCCGACTATGTCGATAAACTGGTAGAGCATCCTTCCTCTCGCTTGGATAAAGTACCGAATCTCCAACAGTTGAGTGGGTGCATCTATAAAGCTATGGAAGAACTGAAAGATTAGGTAGATGTGTTTAAAATTCTAGCCAAAGATCATTCCTAATGGCTTATCAGATATACTAATGTCCATATCAATAGATATCAAGAGCTTATCCCAATCATCATAGTTGTTACCCCCTATAGGGAGAAATTAGATAAGGGGAAGAAAATAGAGGCACAAATATATTCCCTCTTATACTAATTTTTGATAGATATTGCAATGGATAAACGTTCATTTATCATTTATCATTTCTAGTTAGAGAGGTTGATCCGTTTCAGTTACATTTTTTGTAACGGTCAAACTCTGAAGTCTATATGTATTATTTTGAAAATCAATAGAAGGGTCGGTTAAATTTTGGTGTGAAGAACTTCATTTTATCTGAGCCAAAATTGTTTATGTCTGACTGCCAATGTTTTAAATATTTCATTGCATTTACCATTCTATGAATTTGAATGTTTCTTTAAATTGGATTTACATTTCATGATCAAACTGAGGTTTTGTATTATGGTTTGATATAGTTAATTGAGGGGAAATTTGGGTAATATTCAAATTATGAGAGATGTTCTTATGAAATGTTTAGAATTGGTTTAACTCAGCATTGTTATATTATCATTATCTATTATTGCATTACCATTTTTTTTTGAACTCATATGATTGATGAAGTCTAGAAATTGGCTACATTTAGAGTTAAAAGCATTCTGCTTGAGCTAGTTCTTTTCTAGGCCTAGTTCAGATTACTTCTTTTGTTCTTAGGTTAAGAACAAACCCCTATTAGATTAGAAAAGAATAAAATTCATTAAAGGTCAATTACTTAAGGGAGCTGTACCTACAAATTCAGAGGGAAATTAGTTATTCAATTGCATTTCCCAACTATTGTATTCGATTATTTCTTTAAATATTTTGGAATTTAAGAGTTAAAACAAAAGAAAGAACAATAGGTTTACCAACACATCTGATATCCATAGGTGTTACAACTAGCTTGGAATCTTTGATTTTGAATATCTTCAGCACTTCCTTGATGTATTTGGACTGAGTGATATATATGCCTGCATCTTGTTGAAGAATCTTTAAACCAAGAAAGAATTTGATCTCCCCAAACATAGACATTTCAAATTCTTTCTCATTTCATTAGCATTTAGCAAAGGATTTTCCAATTCCAGCTCCATCATGTGCTTTGGTGGCATCTTTTTCTATTTTACACTCCTCAAATGTAGTGGAGAAGCTCTTCCTTAGTTCTTGATTAGGTTTAGCAACCACTTTGAACCTTTGCTGCTAGATATTCTTGAAATTCTATATCTATTGGGACTTGTCTTCAAATATTTTCTTTTGTTCATAACTGTAGACAACTGTTGACTCCACATGAGCTAAAATAGAATGATCCTTCATCCCAATTTCTTTAGCAGCTTTCAGGTTCTCTACCTTTTGATTCTAACAGGCAAATATTTTGATCATTTCACTAATAGTCTCATTCTCTAATCCAATAATTTTTCTAGTGCATTCATTCTATGCATGCATGATTTAACTCGTACTGATCTAAGATTCAATTATCTAAGTAGACTCTTTGATGGATTTCTCATATAACGCACCTTCTCACACCATATTCACTTTAACAATAAACAGTGAATTCTCATCAACCCCTTGTACTAATTTTTCAAAGAGAAACTTGTTTATACCATAAGTATAAACATTTTTCATGCTGTGAGGCCTCACCTCGAACCCCATCGTAGTTTTCCAATTTTTCTCCTTATGATAGATTTAGCATATGACACTTTACTTTTGATGCACTATGGACATTATGGATTTTATGCTTTATGCCACAGATTTGATCATTTTGGATGTGTGGACACATGATGCTTTATGATGCACCTTATGGACTATGTTATGTTTTCTATTATGGACATTTAATCTGAGACAATTGATTTGGAAATACATTATGATTATGTTATGGTTATTGATCAAATTGGGATTTATTAGAAATAGATATTTAATTTTTATTTCGTGCAATGTGAATCTTACCTTATGATAAATGCTTAAAATGAGATTGATGTATCCTTGTGATCTTTAGCAATAAACTTAATATGTTGATGATTTCCTTAAATTTTGAATATTGCTTATTTCTTTATGATGTATATTTATCTCCTCAGACTACTGATATTTGAATTGAGTGTGCATGTAAGAAACCATGAAATTTTATCTGGGGAACCAAACAAAGGAGTATGTGAAATTAGTTTGAGCCAAGGTTGCGTCTAATGAAAGACAAGGCCTCATAGTTACATAATTTTATTCGTAAATGTATTTGGTTGATTGTGGAAGTGTAATATTTAAATGTATTTCATATTTCCTTGTGAGTTTTGCCTAAGTGGATATGACATGGCCTAGTGATGTGTAAATATTGTGTGTCATTTGACACTTGTGTTTTGTACTTAAGGTCATGACATGTCAACTTGGGAATGGTTGTCCACCTACCTAGATTAATACATTAGTGAATCCCCATATGCATACCTTGGTTTGGGAGATGGGAGTGTGGTCATCTCATTGGGATTTCGAAATTACTCTTAAAGTGGACTTTTGGAGGGGTTTTGAAGTGTCTAGGGGTGTGTTGGGGTCATTTTTAGGTAGCCCACTTGTTATACCAATAGTTAAAGGCCATTTTAACCCTAGAATAGCCTCTGGTTGACCATGTGACCCTTCCAAAAAGTTGGTTTCCCAAGTTGGACAAAAATCAACTCTTGTGAGTCTTGACTTTGGGTAGACCACCCTCCCATATTTGTGCTAAGACATAATTCACTTTTTAGAAGTTTCCCTCTTTAGATCTATTTTTGGTAAGGTGTAAGAGTTTAGGGAAGAGGGACCAATTAGAGGACTTTCCTTCTCCCCATGAGCTTTCTAGTGGCTTTTTAGTGAGAACTCTCCATGTTGGAGAGTTTGAACACCCACTCTCTAACTTAGAGACATAGCTAGAGCTGGTGATCTTGGAAGGAAGGAATTGGCTAAAAAAGGAGCTCTTCTACAACTATCTTGCCTTAAGCTTGGATTCTAGGTTGGTGGACTTTGTGCAACTTTCTCTTGTTATCTTATTGTATTCTTACTAAATAGATTTTGTTTGTGTTTATGGGCTTATTGGAGCCATGAATCTTGTTGTTAATGTTATGCTTGATGTTGTTACAATTCTTTCATTTTTTTTTCCTTGTATGTGTTGTTAATGGGAGTAACAAGGCTCACTCACCCTTTGGAGGGAAGAGTAGCCTTGGGGGTGGAGGAGTTTTGACAGCCCTTGGTGTAGAGTCTCTCCTCAAGGAGGAAAGGGAAAAAGAATGGAGTATGGGCTCCATGAAGCCTCCCTTGTTGTTTCATTTGGGGGTCATAAGGGTATGATGTTATTTTAGTTGAAAATATGAAAGAAAGTATCTGGACAACCATGTAAAGGCTGAGATTTTTGAGTTTTGGGTTTGACCTTCTCCCTTGGGTACTTGGTCCACTTCACCCCATGTAGGATCTTTGAGTGATCCACTGTGAAAGCCTATGGGAATAGGAGTTTAATGTAAGATCTTCATATTCTTTTTGTTGTTGTTTATTGTATGAATGTCACCCACCTTTTTTTGGTTCCCCAAGCTCGGGGGTGGCCTCATAAGAGGCCTAGGTTGGGTGGAGAGTAGCCCATGGTTTCTAGTTTTTCCCTTGTTTTGTTCTTGTTTGCAGATTTGTGAAGAATGGAGTTACATTGAAGTTTAGAGTGATCATGGAAGAAAAGAAAATATATTAGTTTATGTACATCACATCATGATTTTTGTAAAAGCCATGAGGTATATGTTAGCCATGTATCTAGAAAAAGAAGGATATTGTAATAATCCTTTAAGGCTGAAATTTTCATTGCACCATCTTGGTAGGAATCTATTATGTATGAGAACTGCATTATTGAGAATGTAACAAAAAAGGAATCTTAGATAGCTTCATAAAAATGTATTTGAAATCCTTAGCTTAATACTATTTTAACTTTCTATAATAACAATCAGAAGTTTGTATATGGCCTTCTAGTATAAATTTTTATGCTTTTCTTCTTAAGTACTTAAATTCATCAGACATAGTGTTCCATTTGAAATATTTACACATTTATCTAAAATCTATTTTCCTTTAAATAAATGCTCTTTTATCTTTAAATTAGAAATCTAAATGCTAGATAAAACTTTGTCTTTAATATATTTTTATCTTTCATTTCATTCAAATGTGATCTCAACATAGTTAAATGGAAGAAATGTTATATAGGTACATATAATAAATCTATATCCTCAAAGTTCATTTCTGTAATGATCTATTTCTTTTATGTTTCACATAAATAGTAGGAAGAGAAATTCGATATATATATATATATATATA
>MU225252.1:219591-284607 GCA_018584345.1 Thuja plicata | reverse complement strand
GCTAAACATATATATATATAAGGGATTAAATAATAAACAAAACAAAATAAACGAAGCAGACTTGCGTTTTAATTTATTAAAAAAAAATACATTAAAAAAAAAAAATAGTGGGGGGAGGAGGCGCAACCCCCATCCTCCCCGCTCTCCCTTAAAGGGAGGCGTCAGAGGGGAAGGGGCCTGGCCCCCACCCACGCTGGGTGGCAGTACTGCCGGCCACAGCCGTGGCCTTAGCGGTCGTAGACTGTGGTGCGGCTGGTGGCCGCGCAGCCTAGCCCGCCACCGTAAAACAAATAAACAACAGAGGGGGTGGGCGTGACTGTTAAAAATGTCGCTCCATTTAAAAAATACAGTCCCCTGCCATTTAAATACAATATGACCACTGTTAAAAAAAAATAACGCCGCCGCCAATGTGTATTTCAACTTGCACAAAAAAAATAAGAAATGTATATATGTTTTGGTAAATATATATACATACTGTGATGTATGTATATATATTTACTAGAATGTACATACATTATACAGAGATTTCTCTCACACTCCATGAGAGACCTGCAATATCACGAAAAAAACATTAATAAAAATTAGGGTTTAAGGAAAGAAAGGTAAGAAATGGAGTAGAAACATAATAGATGAGTTTTTAGACATCTCCAATTTGGTCCCTAACCCTAATTTCGAATTTGGGTTAGGATTTCAAATTGAGAGGGAAAAGAATATATATAATAGAGGGGAACATTATCTTTTAAGTTATTGTTTTCCCTCTTTGTCCTTAAGTATCTTTTAATGGGATGTTGTTCATCCCATTATTTTCTTTTATTATTAGATGTTTTAATTAGGTTACTATAGATATTATTTTTATGGTTTGAAAGGATGTATTAGGAAAATGAATAAAGGATGAATATTTATATAATAAGGAGGGGAAATGTAATGAATTAATTTCTCTTTTACAATAGGATCTAATAACTCATAGTGAATTTATGGGATTGAATTGTGGCAAATTATTTAATGTAATTAATTACTAGTGAGGTTTAGTAAAGTAAATTATTAAAGGATCTATTGAACAATTATAGTTTCAACAGTAAATTTTTATTTTTAATCTTTTAACTCGATTATCTAGTCTTAACATTTAAAGTTATAAGATTTGTGCTACGGAATCAAATTCAACATTGCCATTAATTAAACAATAATTCAATAAT
This sequence comes from Thuja plicata, assembly GCA_018584345.1. NCBI lineage: Eukaryota > Viridiplantae > Streptophyta > Pinopsida > Cupressales > Cupressaceae > Thuja > Thuja plicata. The sequence goes on along the minus strand of MU225252.1, from coordinate 283,414 downwards.
TTAATTGGGAGATTTTAAGGGGGAAAACCTAATTTAAGTTTTTAGATTAAACTTAGGGACTTATAATGTTATTTTTATATGGCCAATATATGTGGCCAATATACTGGTCATCATAAAAATAATATTACGAAAGTGCCTTTCCCTAGGGGGTTATTTTTAAACACAGTATCTTTAAGCTATCAACATGCCAGATTTTCTGAACGTACTTGGAAACTAAGTATAGGGAGTCTCTCTCTCCACATCATCAAACTCTATTAAAATATTAAGGGGATGACTCACAAATTCATAGAAACTCACCTTGCATATTTTTTAAACGTTAGTCTAAATTTAACTCTAGTTAAATCTGTAATTCATTGATACGTTATGTATCTTTAACTTCAAAAGGCGACCTTGGGTTAAGGGAGGTTGACACTTAGTCATGATTCCCCTTAGACCCTCTTGACTTTAATGCTACCTTTCAAAAAAATAATTTGTTGCATTTTTGGGCACGAAATTTTTGGCATGACACATGCTATGTACTTCAATCTCCAATTGACCCTTTTTCATTTTTCCACAGTTCCACATCTTCTTCTACTTCATTTAATAACTGCTCAGACTTTTCCATCAAACTATTAAAATCATGAGAGAATTTGGTAATTTCTTTGGTTACCTTATCCATCTAGATAAAGAAGGTCTTTGATATGGACCTATCTTTATGAAATTGACTGAGGAATTTTTTATTCTCCAGAGACTTGACATCCAAGTCAAATGTAACTACCGACAATGGTTGAGGTACAGGATTATGAAGTTGCTAAATATATTTGTCCATCTCACAAACAGCCTACTTCAATCTCATCTTTTCTTTTACATCCTTTCGTACAGGATGGTTGATATTTTTATTTGCTAAGTTCAAAATCTTCAATTCGGTGGCCTTGGTAGACATTCCCAAATCTATCTTTTCCACATGAAAGTCCTACTTTGTGACCTCATCACTGGATTTTTCATAATTTGCATTAAATATTTGCCCCATCTAGTAACTTGTTTTGGCATCTACATCAACCATTGCTTCCACCTTTGGTTTCTTGGCTCGTGGAGTTTTACTGAGATATTTACTGACTAAATCTCCAACAGGGGCCAAGATAGGAACAATGTTCCTCTTTTTGTTGACTAATAACTCCACCCAGTTTGGGATTTTTGGTGTAGAAGCACTTGTAGGAGTGTTTAAAACTTATAGGTCTTGTTGACCTTCTCCTATTGATTGGGTCTCTGGAGGACTAGCTGGGCTTTTATCCATCTTAATTTTCTTCTAAGGTTGCAAATTACTTCCTTCTGTTTGCAAGTCAATTACAATGCAGGGGACTGTATCTGTCTTTTCTTTTCTTTTCTTTTACTCCTAGCTCTCATGGTTCTTGGGGAGTGCACAGAAATTGACTTTCCTTCTTCAAGATGGGATTTTATTCCAGTTTTAGATTCAATTGCAGGAAGCAATTTCTCAATTTCATTAGTAAGGGAAGGGGAAGTTGTGAGTTTTGAAATTCTTGTACTTTTCCTGGTTACTAAATTAGAAGTCTCTTGTTTCCTCTTCTTGCTCATTTCTTTCAACCATTTATCTATTCTTTTGAACACTTCTTGTGAAAGTACATTCAAATCCTCCACTTCTTCTCTTCCCCAATCAAGTTTTCTAGCTACTGCATCATTATTCTATTGCATGTATCCAAGTTCTATCACATCTTCTTCATCATCCGTCCCAAATCCTTTAATTTTGAATGGTAGCTGCAAGGTGATAATTTGGATCAAATTAAACCTAGAGTGTAGTCTCTTAACAACCTCAGACTCATCTATATAGTCTTCCCAAAAATATTCTAATTCTGGCCGATGTAGAAAAGTAGCATCCTCCTTGAAATGATTTGCCACAAACTTTTTGCTATCAAAGTAGTGTTGCCCAACTTTTGGTCTACATATCTTTAGAAAAAAGTGGATGTTTAGTATGTAGTAGTGGTATTGAAAGTGTTGTGAATTTTCGGAGTCTAAGTCTATCTTTCCCCTTAGGCTAGGAGGTCTTTATCAGATTTTCCCAATTTCACTTCCCCTTTGCGAGCCGGGGGGATTTGTATATGAAGTCGTGTTTAATCGGGTAGGTTTAAGATCCCAAATCCAATAAAGATCACAATTTGGAAATCCCTAAAATTTATCTTTTGCGATTTTGGAATATTTAGCTTGAACACTTCATATTGCTTCAATGGCAGGAAATTTGTTTCAGGCTTCTTTATTGGGGAAAAATCACCAACAGAGTGCATTTTTTGCAAGATGATTATTCCATGATGTCTCAGCAGCTAGTATAGTTTCAAAGTGGAGGATTTCAGCTTAGAGAGATTATTGCATTTGAGATACATCTCTACAGGCCAAGAGGAATGATTAAATGGAGAGAAATCTAAGATGTAAGACCACTGGCGGAAAAGCAGAAAATAGCTTCTCCACTACTCCAACAGGTGGGTTTTGACTTACAGGGTACATTTTCTACCAAACCATTAAAATGAAGGATTTTTGAAGGGAAATCGATCTCATGAGTGACCCAAGGCCTGAAGAAAGTTAATGAAATAAATACATGTCATTTTAGCATCCTAATAGGCTAAAATTTTCCTTCAGCATATTTTTGAATAGAGAGCACTCAAAAAGCATTTCTCCGCCCAAAGGGGAAGCTGAAAAGTAATTTTTTGCTACTTCAAAAAAGTTACCGTTACGGTTACTAAAGTGAAAAGATGTTTCTTAATGGTCTATAGGATCAAATTAATTAATTCAAATAAAGTCATTTTACTTCATAACAAACATTTTCATTAATGCCTTGGCCTTTTCATTCATGTGGCACGGGAAGTCTGCCATTAAATGGTAAGAATTAAAAGTTATAAAATCAGTTGAAGGTTGCAAACATGAGCTACCATTTGTTTGACAAATTGTTTGAATTTGAAGCCTCTGATATTGATTACTCTTTGCTCGTGTATTCCTCAGAAATATTCCTAATTCCTGAATCCAATCATTCAAATCATGGCTTCCATATTTATTGGATTTGACAGAATGAATGGTATCACCTATGAATCGCATAAAATCATAGACACCTGTTTGAAGTTCTTTGATATGTAGAACTTTCAAAATAGATTGAAAGATGGTCAAATGCACCCTATCACTGAGAAGTTGAAGGAAAGTGTGTTAGTTGAGGCCGTTGGTTTTCATGTAGCCATCCAAGCCCTTGAACTGATCTGAGAATGCATAACTCAATACAACCTAGACACTAAACAAATCCTCTTCCTTGATGACACGGTGGTACTCTCTATTGATAGAGAATTGGTTCAGAATTTGCTTCACATCCCAGAGCAAGTTGAGTATTTATAAATGACATACAGCTGGGCAATGACTAAATATATAGCAAAGAAGTCAGTTTGGAAGAAGGAGATAATGAAGGCATGGTTTTAAGAGCCTAGAAGCACCAAAGGGAAGCTGCCAAAAACACTATATGGAACTAACCTAAAGCCAGAAATCATAGACATCCTGGTGCTACTCCACAGGATCAGAGGTGAGAGTGAGGCATCCATTTTTGTAGATCATCATTTCTTCTTGGTACAGGTGATCTATTCTCAACACCATTTTATTGATTGGGCATTTATGGTAAGTGAAAATCTGGCCAATGCCCTAGATAGAGTTAAACATCAAAATGAATTCTATATGTCTTCAGTTTTAATGTATATATTAGCCATGATCCAAATTTGGCTAGGACTCCCTAGATTAGAGGAATTTCTTAAAGATGTTAAGAGCTACAAATTTGTTCCATCTTTGCAATTGCACAACAGTTATGCTGAGTATCTCTGAGTTAGTGATGTGTTTACAATGAGACTATACAGGGAGCTACAAGGTTGCCCGGAAAGGAGATTCTCTCCCAAGGCCATGGCTTTTATCAGCTAGTTTGGACATTATTTCATTCAATTTGGAGATTTCTCATACATTTTTCTTGCAAGATTTGATGACTTCCCTTTGAAGCTGCCGAGATATCCTACTGATATGATCATGCTAGTGGAGGTGATGAGACAAGTGCTCCAAGTGAATTTGATTTGTGCTGATGCTAGGAAGAAGGGCTAAGACTTCCCCATGACTATTGGAGCTTACAGTTGTGTGTCCTAGTCTGAGGTGAAGAATGTTCTAAAAGTATTCTCAAAGAGGTTTTCATTAGAAACCTATGATGTGCTAAGGCCACAATATGATCCTATTAATTATGGTCGTGACTACCTACAAATGAGATGAGCTATCCATCATGTAGATGATATTGAAGACTACTAGGCCAATTGTAGAGATGATTTGGAGAGTAGAGAGAGATTCTATGCCAGGTTAACTATTGAACAAATCAAAAAGTTCAAAGTTAACATTGCAGTAGAGGGGCTAGAAGATGATGGCAACCACATGTATGACAATACATATCTAGCGAAGATAAAGCTCACTCCTATTAGTTCTGAGCCCATGCTAGATCAAGCCATCAGTGACTTGCAGACTCTAATGAGTGGCATTTACAAAAGGATGGAGCAATGGGTTGAATGGACCATGGGTCGAAGGAAAAGGTCAGAAAGGAAGCCTCCTACTCAGTGAACCCCAAAAAAAGATACTTACAGCACTGCAGGAACTTCATCGGTAACAATTCCAACTGTTGCTAAAGGATCAACCCAGCCAACAAGGGGAGGTGAGGAACCTCCTAAAAAATAAGTTCAACCAAAGAAGACATGTGGAGAAGGCCCACTTCCAGATATTAGGTCGGTAGAAGAACCTACCAAAGGTGTAGGACTTGAGCAATCAAATAAGCCAGTTGTTGTAGATACACCAGCAGGAACTTCAACCCAAGATACTCCAAGGCAAGGGTCCCATGTTATTATAGAGGTGGGTGAGGATGCCTCCAATACCTCAGCCACTGAATTAGATGAGAGGGTTGAGAAGCAACAAGAGGTTGTTCAAGTCATCACATTGGTGTCCTCTTCCCCTACCTCCATAAATCCATTTTCTCCAAGACCAAAGTCTATTACTGTAGTTAATAGGATGCTATTTATAGAGGAGTTGGTCTTTTCCACAAAGGTCACCAGTGTCGAGTAATGGATAGAGAACACTATGGAATGCAAAAGAAAGAGGGTAGAAGAAGGAGCTCCCAGCAGAGATACTTTAGCTCGAGCCTTTCAACCCAGTGCCGCTAAAGAAAAAGCTAAGAAAGTAAAGACGCTGTCCACATTGGGCTAGGATCTAGAAATTGGGCACTTCATGATGGAGGTGGCAAAACCCATGAAGGAGGGAAGGTTTGAAGATTTAACCCCTTCAGATTTTGAACTAAACTCATTTGACATGGGCTTAGCTTGACATGATACCAAAGTGGATTGGTGGAAATCCACTAATGTAGTAATTGAAGAAGAGATGGAAGAACTTAACATGGCTAAGGTGCATCTTAAGGCCAAAGTTAGTGAATTGATTAATTTTATCTGGGATTTTATCACTCTAGTTTCTATTAGTCCTAGTACTCAAACCACTTTCAATCCCAGTGCCGTGGAGAATCAAGCCATAATAGCCAAATTGCAAGAAGAAAAGCACTTTACGTAGATCAGCAAGGGATGGGTCGAGAGACTCAAATCTGAAGAATTGGTAGTTGTTGAGCAATTGGGAAATGCCCTCTTAAGATTGTAAATAGAAAGGAGCAATATTGAGAAGAATTTGCAAACTCTCACATCTGAGAGAGTGAAGTGTCAAGAATACATACTGATGCTTCATGTGGTAGTAAATATGAAGACCAAGGAGGCATTGAAAGCAAAGATTCTACAGAAAGGAGATGAACCTCTAATCAAGTGGCTTCAAAGTCTAGAGTTTAAAATTGCGATGATCATTCAAGCTGAGACATGGTTGCAAAAAGTAGATGTTAAGATCAAGGAGGAACAGAGTAAAGACTTTAAGATTCTTCAAGGTCTACATACAAAATCATAGACAAGTGGACAAGGAAAAGAAATGATCAGATTGGCTAATCTGCAGAAATCATTTTCCGATTATGTGCATAAGCTATCAGAGTAGTCCTCCACTCATTTGGACAAGGTGCTAGAGCTCCAATAGTTGAGTGGATGTATCTATAAAGCCATGGAGGATTTGAAAGATCAAACAGATGCAATTAGGAACCTAGCCAAGGAGCATTCCAGGTGGATCATCTGATATACCAATGTCCAATGTCAACAGGCATGAAGAGCTCATTCGAGTTATTATAGTTGTCACCGCCTATAGGGATAAATTAGGCAAAGGGAATGAAACTAAAACTTAGATAGATTCCCTCTTTGTGCCAAATTTTTATGTTATTATAATGGGTAAACCTTTGTTTATCATTCCTTCTTAAAAGAAGTTGAGCCATTTTGGTTACTCTTTTTTGTAACAGTCAAGACTCAAACTCTATATGTACTATACCGAAAGTTAATACAAAGGTCAAAAAATTTTTGGTGTGAAAGATAGCATTTTGCGGAGTCAATTGTCTGTGTCTAAATACCATTGCTTTAACTGTTCCATTGCATTGCATTTATCTTTCTATTGAATTCAAATGTTTCTTTGAATTTAGATTTATGATCTGTATTTGAACGAGAGTTCTGTATTATGAAATGATACAGTTAATTAGGGGGAAAATTTGTTGTTATCCTAAGTTTGGGAAACATTTTTGTGATATAGATCAATCCATTATCATTTCATCATTAACCTTTAGTCTTGCATTTTCATTTTTAGTAGTTGTTACTGTATTACCAGTTTTGGGAGTTAATCTGATTGACGAAATCTCAGAAACAACTAGCTTTAGAGTTGAATTTATCCTGCCTGAGCTATTTCCTGTCTAGGTTTAGCTTGGTTTACCTCTTCTATTCTCAGGTTAAGAACATACCCCTGTTAGATTAGGAAAGATCAAAATTCACTGAAAATCATTCATATAAGGGAGCTTTACCTTTAAATTTAGAGGGAAATTAGTTTACAATTACAATTTCCCAACTATTGTATTGAATTACTTCTTCATTATTTGGGTATTTTTGAGTTATAACAAAGAAGAACAATATGTTTACCAAAAATTAGCTTCACCATTGATAAGAAGGAGGATTAATTTCCTTTAGTTATGCATCCAAGGAAGAGATATCATGTGTCAATCTGAAATGGTAATGGCCTAGATCAATAGGGAAGAAGGAACCTACTCCTCTCTTAGGTCTTAACTTTACTCCTACTTGGAGATTTTTCCTGCATATTTCTAATAGGATATATTTATCTAAGAAATAATGTGGGAGCTTCATGGGTTCACCACTAAAACCTCCTACCCTCAAGTAACTCAAAGTGGGGAATTGAACAAAGAAGCTACTATAGATTTTAATCAATTCCATAGCCTCTTTAGACATTCTATAATTTACCCTTCCTCTTAACTCAAAAACAAGCTTGGCTAGGAATGTATCTTGTACTCTTAAAAAATTCCCTGGATTTCTCTTCTTCTACAAATAAGAATGATATTTATAAATTATCATATCATCTCTCCATGGTTCATGGGGTAGACCCTCCCAATTCCTACTAATGGATAAAACATAAAACAAATATGAAGACATCTAGAAATTGGATGCCTCTGTAGACTGGGATAACTCTTCATCAAGTCTTGCTGCTACTATCTCATCCTAGTTAACATATTTTCCTTCACTTAGAATGGTTTGGAAAAAAATATACATCTTATCTTCCCACATAATATCATTAGGTTTACCTTTTAATCTTTTTAACCTAACCATAATTTCACGTACCTCTCTTATCAAATGATCCTTTTTTAGAGGTTTTGGTAACCTATAACCCCCACTCTCGGCTTTCAATAACCAGTCTTTGGCTATGTTATTGCTATAATATTTGAAATTAAGGTGAAATTCCTTCTTGGCATCTCAAAGTAACAATTGACATAAGTTTCTATAGAAAGGATTCTCAGAGAATCCATGACTACATGTCTATTGATGGACACCAACACTTTTCCAGAAGTAAGACAAATACATTTGTCAATCCTGTCATACTTGTTTCTGCATTCCATTACCAATTCAGGGCACGAAGTCACTTCGAGAAAACCAACAGCCTCCAATAGTCCGCTTTCTAAAATCTTGGCTGAAAGAGTTGTTGCGTCTGCACTTTTCAATCTATGAACAATCTCTACTATTTCTTCATTTACCTGAACTGTGTCTCTCATCTCCGACAGACAACTACTTATAGGAGAAACTTGTTCTCCTTTACAAACCTGGCCTGAGAAGCCAACTCACTAGGACTATTTATAGTGACTTTTAAACAAATGAATTCAAGGAAATGAGATGAAAAATACTGGAGTTTCCTTTCTTACAGCATATAATTCTTAAAACCAGAAAGGAAAATGAGGAATATTACTTGAAACTCACTAGTGTTGTCTGTTTTCGCTTTCAGAGAAAAACCTTCAATGTGCTTCAATTCTGAATGTGCTTGCAATGGTTGTGTGAAAATGGAAAAGGAAATAAAAGAATATTTAATACATACATTTAAGTTGCCCCTTTTTTGGTAATCATGATTGGTTGCCGAGAATCAATGATTTCTGCCATAATTCGCTAGCCACATCCAATCGCATTTATGTCATTTTTGAGCAAGCTGTACTTTTGTTGAGCTGGAGTTTACTTCCCATCTTTTCAAAGAATGATCTCATAAAGGAAAGTGAGATCTGACATGTGCCACAAATATTTGATAAGTATTGTATTTCAGATTTTGAACCTTTTACCGTGAAGCGCAAAGTTCAAAGTTCATAATCCCATATGCCTTAGTCATGTATCGATAAAATTATAGATGAGACAGGCTAATGCATTGCACATGGGAAGATATTGAATTATGAAAACAAAAAGTAGAAGTTCAAATTTCAATATTGTGAAAAATGCTAATGCCAAAATGATAAAAGACGTGGGTTGAGCATCCAAAGAAACAACTACATTTGGGAAAAGTGAACCTTGAATATTGAATCGTGAAGTCCAAGATTCAAGATTTGATAAATTACATTGACACACAAATGCATAGGTTATGAAACTTTGCCAATGGAAAGGATTTCTTATGGGTTCTAAAATGGTAAATGGGAAATTGAACATTGAACCTTGAACATTTAAGTTCAAGATTGAAAATTCAATATGCACTTTGACGTAATACAACTTGCTTCAAAAAATTTAATCATAAGGATTTTTGACCTACAACAGGTGGCTCCAATTGGGGATAGGACCAAATCTCTATTTCCACACAAAAAATAGGCCAACTAACAAGAAAACCCTAACCCAAAGCACAACAAAACCTATGTACACAAAAAGACCAGCTATTTATAGCTCATAAAGCTTGAGATCTTGCCCATTAAATGACAAGGGTATTTATGTTCCATCAACATACCTTAGTTTAAAAGAACTAGGACTGGACTCTTGGCTTATCTCAAAGGGGCCCTTCCACAATGATTCAAATTTGTTATGTGTGCCTTTAGGTTCCTACCTTTTATCCCACAAAAAATTTTTATCCCTTGTCATGAATTTCTGGGGTCGAGCTCTTTTGTCAAAGATTTTTTTCATCCTAGCTTGGTGACTGGTAATGTGGTCTACAATATTTTCCCATTCTTCTTCAATTTTGAAAAAATACATGATTCTCTTCTCTAGGGAATTCTAAAAAAGGTTGTCCTCAATCACTTTCTGCAACTTAGCGGCCGCCAGTTCCAATGGAAGAGAAAGCTAAGCTTCTACGCCATATATAAGCTCAAAAGGCGATATTCCTATGGCTCATTTGGGTAAAGTGTGATCAGCCCACAAGGCTTCATGCAACCTTTTGTTCCAATCTCTGGCATTATCATTAACTAACTTTTTCATTATAGCAATCAAGTTCCTGTTAGTTGACTCGGCCTGACCATTACCCTGAGGAAAGTAATCAGATGAGTGTGACAACTGAATGTCATTATCATAACAGAATAATTGCATTTCATGAGAAGAAATTTTTTGCACGTTATCTACCACTATCTTTTTCGGAACTCCAAATATCACCAAAATATTCTCTTTTAGGAAGGAACATACTATTTCTGAAGTGGTCTTTATCACGGTTATGGCTTCTACCCATTTTTTAAAATATTCTATTATAGTTAGAATATGAGTGTGGCCTGTGCTTGAAGGAGGGTTTATAGGCCCTACAAAATCTATGCCCCACTATTTGAAAGGTTCTTCAATAACTAAAAGTCTTAATGGCAAAGTGGCCAAATGGGGCTTCCAGGAAAATAACTTACATTTCTCACATTGTGCCACTCATTTGTAAGTATCCTTGAACATTGCGGGCCAATAGTAACAATTCCTTACTATTTTGAAGGTTTTTACAAAGGATGAGAAATGTCCTCCACAAGCTTCATTGTGAAAGGATTGAAGTATTTTCTTCTGTTGATCCTCATCTACACACCTGAGGAACATCCCATCTAAACCCCGCTTGTATAATACATCATCAAATATAACATACTTGGCCACTTTTAATTTCAAATTCCTTTGCTCCTTTTCAGTGAGATGATCTTGACATTCTCCATATGTCAAGTAAAATGCCACATTTGAGAACCAGGCATCTTTTGGTCCTATGAACAAAGATAAAGGGATTCTTTCTCCTGATTCTTCATCATTTTCTGTGATCAGCTTCCAGAGACCCTGACCCCTTACCAATTTGGTAGGTTTGATTTCCAAATCAAACTCTTGCACTTTTTCCACCCATGTTGCTATATTATTCATAGAAACCTCCTGCTGAGTTAGGATGCTCTTGACAGTCAAATTTGGGAAATCAACTATAGAATGAGAATGCAGAATGTAGTATCAAAACTATTTAGCAACTTTTACTATTGCAAAAGCTTGCTTCTATGTGGGAGAGTACCTTAACTCATGTTTCTCAATGGCACACTCATAAAGAAAATAGGAACATCCTCACTCACTTCATTTTTCTACAACAAGACGCTTGACATGGTATGCTCTAAAGCATAGCAGTGTATTACAAAATCCTTCCAAAAATCTGGATGAGCAAGGACTAGATATTGATAAATTGCTTTCTTAACTTCATCAAAAGATATTTTGGCCTCATCAGTCCATTTGAAACTTTGTTTTTCACTTAGCAAGCTTATCATAGGTCAGGTTATTTCTAGGAATTCAGGCACAAACCTTCTCAAAAAGTTAATTTTCCCAAAGAAAGACCTTATCCCATTCCTATTTGAAGGCAAACATATTTGTTGGATTGTTCATACTCTTTTAGGATCAATCTTGATTCCTTCTTTTGACACTACATGACCCAACAACCTACCTTCAGTCACATAGAAAATAGACTTTTTAGGGTTGAGTGATATCCCTTGGTCTCTACGCTCCTGGAGAATGAGTCTTAAATTTTTTGAATGCTTCTTTCTTATATGAGAGAAGACGGTCATATTGTCAAGATATACCACAATGATTTTATTCATCAAATGACCGAAAGAGGAATTCATGGCCCATTGAAAAGTGGCACCTGCATAAATCAAGCCAAAAGGCATTTGATTATAGCTTAAAAAACCATCCAACATTGACGTCATCTTAGAGCTCACAGCCATCTGCAAAATATGATCCATATTAGGAAGGGCAAAGTTATCTTTCAGACTAGCCTGGTTCAGATTTCTAAAATCTACACAGATCAGAATTTCTCCATTTTTTTTATGAACTGGCACTATGTTTGCTACCCAAGTGGAATGATGAATTTGGTAAATTATTCTAGTTCTAAGAATCTTATCTAATTCTCTAAAAATGGCATCAGCTACCTTGGGGTAATAATTTCTCAATTTTTGTCTAAAAGTCTTAGCTTTGGACTTCAGGGGTATATGATGTTGAAACTGTCCATTTCTGAAATCTTTCAGGTCCTCATATGACCATGCGAACACATCTTTGAACTCCTTTATTAATTTTGTGAACACTACTTTCTCTTCAATATTACAATATGTGCCTAAATTCACATACCTAGGATTTTCACTATCACCTATATTTATTTTCTCAAAGTCACCAGACTGCTTTTTGTTGGTCCCATCAATTTGGCCGATAAAACAATCACTGCGATCAAACAAGCTCTCCATGGTTACAAGGCCTTTAGGAATATGATTTCCTTTTAACTTCACAATATCCCTTTTTTTATCAATCCCTTCGTCTGCATAGAACTCCTGACACTTGAACTCCGAGCCTTCAAAAAATACTGAAGAGAATTTTTTCATACCTTGCAAGGATGTCAATACATGAGCGTCGTCGCTAAAGACTTGTCAAGAATTAGCATTATCTAGAAAACTAGGTTGGTGGACCAGCTCTATAGTGTAATGGTTTTTATTAAAATTAGGATGAGGGACTAACAACACTGCGGAGCCAGCTAGGACATCTGCTCTTGAATTCAATTCTCTAGGAACCGCTTCAATTAAAAATGCCTCGAGACCCTCGATCTCATCCCAAACTATATTTATTTAATGCTTCATCCTCTCATTTCTTACTGCATATATCCCTCTCACCTATTTCACAATCAACTCACCATCTCCCCTAGCTTTCAAAATTCTGATACCCTTCCTTTTTGCCTCTTGAATACCGAGCAGTAATGCTTCGTATTCAGCCATGTTATTAGTATTTTCAAATTCCAATTTAAAATAAAATGACAACTTTTATTCAAAAGGAGATACTAGAACCACCCCTGGACCAAAATGCATGGAAGAACAGCTTTTGTCAAACTCAAGAGTCTATATTGCTTCATTTCTAGGGGATTCTATTTCTGTAACATCATCTTTAGGTAAAATCACATAGTTAGCAAAATCTATCTCTTGATATAAGATTTGGGCCCTGGGATCTTCAGATGGGAAAACCGTACATTTTGATTTGGTCTCACATTGTAAGATCAACTTTTGATCACCAATGGGAATTATTGCCTGTGACTAATCTAATTTGACTTCACCTCCTAAATCTCTGTAGAAAGTTTGACTCAAGAGCATACCATAGCTAGTAAACATGTCAGCAAATAGAATGGTTAATTTTAACCTCTTATTAGGGAAGGCAGCTAACGAGACTTGAGCATCCTTGATTTGACCAAGCAATGGAACTTGTTTAGAATCCATCGAATAGCATTTTCCAAAAGTCTTTGTTAAGGACAAGTCTAGGGCATTTTCTATAGAAGAGGGCATTATATTGTCTAACTTCCTTGACCCTATGATATAGTTTATGAGTTTATGGCCATGCATGAACATAGATACATATAAAGGTTCTGTTTTTCACATAATTTCATTAGGTTCTAAGGATTCTTGGTTAAGGATAGGTTGAACATTTTCAAGATGATTTTATTCAAGGTTTACAGGGATTCCTTGAGCAGACATAGTATTTGTTTGATTAGCTATAACCTCAGGAGATGACCCTCTTACAAAATCCACTAATTTATCCAACTCGTTGGGATTTAACTTCAAATATTCAATAGGAGAAATCTGAATTTTAGAAGATTTACAAAAATCAACAAAATCAAAAGAAGATTTAGGATCTAATTTTTTTAGAATCTTTACCTCTGGTTTTTCTTTTTCCACCACCTTTGAGATGCCAATTGGGCTCATATGCTCTTTCTCCTTTTTATTTTAAAATGGATGTGAAAACCTATTGGTAACTTTGCTACCTTGCTAACCCTTGGTAAGCACTAAACAAGAAGGTTCCTCTGGAATGATTAGAATGTCACCACCATGGTCTGAATCAGACTCATACTCTAGGTAGTAACTTACAGAGTCACTAGGTCCTCCGGAGTTTTCTTCATTAGCAGGGATCTCTTGGATGGTCTCTTTGTTAGCTTCTAACTGTCTATACCACACCATTTTGGGACATGTATCTCCATCATGTTCATCTGTTAAATGAAAAATATACATGTTACTTCTTGTAGAAGGAGGTTCAATTTGTAGTCTTTGTTGAATCGGAAAAACATTTGATGATTTACGATAATTTCATGTCCCTTAGTTTGGATATCTACGAGGTATATCTTGATATGGGGCGGGAGTAGATTTTGGTAAACATCTTTTTAGGGAAATCATATCATTAACTAATCTCTCTACTACCAGGTCATTAGAACCAGAAGTAGGTGCTTGATTAGCTAATGTTTGCACTTCCCTTTTCCATTTTCTTGTTGTTATTAGATCATCTTCAAGTTATACTGCAAGGTTCTAGGTTGCAGCCTCTATCCCATCTCAACTGATAACTTATGTCTGGTGGCATAGCATTGACAAAGAAACCATTTGATTTTCACCATTCGGTCTTTTAGCATTGGGAATCAGATACAGGATCTTGTTGAATTTTTCCATGAATTCCCTCTTGGGTTCATGCATCTCCTTTTTTAATTGGGATAGTTGAAGTAAGAGGGACTGTTCATCCTCAGCAGATTTGAAACATGATTCAAAGGTTGTTTTTATAGAATTCCAATCAGTAATATGACCATTTGGAAAATGGTAGAACCAATCAGTAGCTGACTCAACAAGGCTTTGCACAAATAACCTAATTGCCACATCTTTGTGTTGAACAACTAAAACTCCACAAGAAGTATTGAAAGCATTCAAATGGTCATGTATAGAAACTTTTCCATTACCATATAATTTAGGTAGTACATCCCTAGCCCCTTTTGGTAAGGGATGATTTCCTCCTACATTCAAAGGACCAACTACTGCTCCCCAAGGTTGAGCCATAATTGACTTCAGGAAGATGGTTACAATAGGTGGGGCTTGAGTTCTAGATAATGTTAAGGCCTACCAATTAAGGTGATATGAAGATGATTTAGGGGAAACTTTAGGTGGAGATGAGGGTCTTCTCTTCTCTTTCTTCTTAGGAGTATAGGTGATTGGAAATTGAAAATCCTGCAACTCTTAATAAAATGTATCAAAAATACCCTCTCTCCTTTGGGACCTAGTATAAGGACAAGAATCCAAGATTAAGGTCCTTGTGGGCCTTGAGCTACTCTATCCACCACTATAGCTTCTTTATCTATGGGAAGTCCTCTCAGCCACTCCCGAATCTCTTCTTCCTCCACTATAACAATTCAAACTTGTTGATATTGCTAATCACTTACTCTTAGGTTCCAGGAAAGAGTGTGTAAATCACCAATAATGTCCTCTTGAGTATCTAAAAAGTGCAAGTCAGGTTAGAGGATAGGAGGGATTTCTTCTTGAATAGGTATTACATCAATAGGTAATACCATGATTCAATCTCATTTGGAGACAAAATTTCATACTGATGTCCCTAGTAGAGTCGCCAAAAATCTGTTGGTGAATAGATTTTGCCTTTGGAAAAATAACAAGTAACGACTCTTATACCCTGAATGCAGAAGGAAAAAAAGAAATAACAGTTGAGTGAGTTACCCACAACCACACTCTCTATTTTAAAGGAATAGCTACCTTATACAAATATCAATCTGTAATAACCTTTTATTAAGAAAGAATTTATTTCAAGATGCACTTTTGACAAGAAAGTATGAAAGGTTGCAATTCATATTCATCATAGATAAATGGCTAACTATTTTGAGATTTTAAAATATTTTAAGATCATTGAGCCAACTGACTCAAATCTTAACCAGATAAATAAACTAAGAATGGATGATTCAAAAAGATATCAAATCGTTGAAAAAGATTACTGACTAAATTCTGATATATACTTGCAAATTATAGTGACATACTAATTTAATTCTGACTGAAATTAAAATCATACACTCTAATAGACCAATTGATCAACGAAAATACCAAGATCTGCTTATATAACCAACTGACGATATATTCATATATTCATAATTCAAAGTTTAACCACCACATAAATAACTTAAACAAAATAGATAGTATTGCAAAGTTTTCTTTCAGAGAACTGACCCTCACTTGGTCATTCAAAATAACATTTATAGCCCCACAGGGCTGTTTCAGTTTACAATAACTAACTACCCTAAAGATAGAAAAAACCTTTGGAAATAAACAAAATAGAAAAACTATCAAGAAAACTAATTGGCTGATAGACAAATTCTAGCTCCATCATGTGCTTTGGTGGCACCTTTTGATGTTTTCCACTCCTCAAATGTAGCGAAGAAGCTCTTCCTCACTTCTTGATTAGGTTTAGCAACCGCTTCAAACCTTTGTTACTAGATATTCTTGAAATTTTGTATCTGTTGGGACTTGTCTTCAAATATTTTCATTTGTTCATAACCATAGACCACTGTTGATTCTACATGAGCTCTTTAGCAGCTTTCAAGTTCTCTACCTTTCGATTGTAACATGAAAGTATTTTGATCATTTCACTACTAGTATCATTCTCTAATCCAATACTTTTTCCAGTGCATTCATTTTTTGCATGCATGATTTCCCTCATACTAATCTAAGCTTCAATTATCTAAGCAGACTCTTCGATGGCTTACTTGTATAATGCACCTTCCCACTCCATATTCACTTTAACAATAAATAGTGAATTCTCATCAACCCCTGGTACTAATATTTCAGAGAGAAACTTGTTTATACCATAAGTATAAACATCTTCCATGTTGTGTAATTCAATCTCGAATTGACCCTTTTCCTTTTTCCGCAATTCAACATCTTTTTCTACTTCCTTTAATAACTGCTTAGATTTTTCCATCAAACTATTAAAATCATGAGAGAATATGGTAATTTCTTTGGTTACCTTATCCATCCAAATAAAAAAGGCCTTTGATATGGACCTATCTTTATGAACTTGATCAAAGAATTTTTGATTCTCTAGAGACTTGACATCCAAGTAGAACAGAACTACCGAGAATGTTTGAGGTGCACGATTATGAAGTTGTTGGATATATTTGGCCATCTCACAAAGAGCTTGCTTCAATCTCATCTTGTCTTCTACATCCTTTTGTACAAGATGGTTGATCTTTTTATTCGCTGAGTTCAAAATCTTCAAGTTGATGGTCCTAGTAGACATTACCATATCTATCTTTTCTAGTTGAAAGTCCTGCTCTGTGACCTCATCACTGGCTTTGTCAGAATTTAGCTTAAATATTTCCACCATCCAGTGACCTATTTTGGCATCTACATCAACCATCACTTCTACCTTCGGTTTCTTTTATCATTGAGTTTTACCGAGATATTTTTTTACTAAATCTCGAATAGGGGCCAAGATAGGAACAATTTTCCTCTTCTTATTGACTGATAACTCCAGCCAGTTTGGGGTTTTTGGTGTAGAAGCACTTGTAGGAGTGTTTAAAACTGATAGGTCTTGTTGAACTTCTCCTGATGATTGGGTCTCTCAAGGATTGGCTAGGATTTTATCCATCTTAAGTTTCTTCTAAGGTTTCTAATTACTTCCTTCTATTTCCAGGTCAGTTACAATGCAGGGGACTATATCTATCTTTTCTTTTCTTTTAATCCTAGCTCTCATGGTTCTTGCAGAATGCACATAAATTGACTTTCCTTCTTCAAGATGGGCTTTTATTCCAGTTTTAGATTCACCAGCAGGAACCAATTTCTCAGTTTCATTAGTAAGGGCAGGGGAAGTTGTGAGTTTGGAAATTCTTGTACTTTTCTTGGTTACTGAATTAGAAGTCTCATGTTTCTTCTTCTTGCTCATTTCTTTCAACCATTTATCTATTCTTTTGAACACTTCTTGAGAACAGACATTCAAATCCTCCACTTCTTCTGCATTTCATTACCAATTTAGGGCATAAAGTCACTTCGGGAAAACCACCAGCCTCCAATAGTCCACTTTCTACAATCTTGGCTGAAAGAGTTCCTGTTTCTACACTTTTCAATTTATGAACAATCTCTGCTATGTCTTCATTTACAAGAACCATGTCTCGCATCTCCGACAGACAATTAATTAAAGGAGAAAACTTGTTCTCCTTTACAAACCTAGCCTTAGAAGCTTACTCAGTAGGACTATTCATAGTGACTTTTAAACAAATGACTTCAAGGAAATGAAATGGAAAATACTGGAATTTCCTTTCTTACAGCATATAAATCTTAAAACCATAAATTAAAATGAAGGAGATTACTTGAAACTCACCGGTGTTGTCTTTTTTTGCTTTCGGAGAAAAACCTTCAATGTGCTTCAATTCTAAATGTGTTTCCAACAGTTTTGTGAAAATGGAAAAGGAAATAAAAGAATATTTAATACATACATTTAAGTTGCCCCTTTTTTGGTAATCATGATTGCTTGCTGATAATTAATGATTTCTGCCATCATTCACTAGCCACATCCAATCACATTTATTTCCTTTTCGAGAAAGCTATATTTTTGTTGAGCTGGAATTCACTTCTCATCTTTTCAGAGAACAATCTCATAAAGGAAAGTGAGATCTGACATGTGCCACAAATATTTGATAATTATTGCATTTCAGATTTTGAGCCTTGAACTATGAAGCGTGAAGTTCAAAGTCCATAATCCCATATGCCTCAGTAATGTATTGATAAAATTATAGATGAGGCAGACTAATGCATGGCGCATGGGAATATATTGAATTATGAACACAAAAAGTAGTTCAAATTTCAAGATTGAAAAAAACACTGACACCAAAATGGGAAAAGACACGGGTTAAGCATGCAAAGCAACAAGTGCATTTGGGAAAAATGACCCTTGAACATTGAATCTTGAAGTTCAAGACTCAAGATTCGATATTAAATTGACACACAAAGGTGCGGGTTATGAAACTTTTCCAACCAAAAGGATTTCTTACGTGTTTTGAAATAGTAAATGGGAAATTGAACCTTGAACCTTGAACATTTAAGTTCAAGATTTAAAATTCAATATGTACTTTGATGTAATACAAGTTGCTTCAAAAATTTTAATCATAAGGCTTTTTGACGTACAACAAAGGTTAATTCCAAAACTAGGGTTTGACCAAGGCAAACCCCTCCCCCAACAAAAAAACCATTTTTTATTGTAGGTATAGGTACAAAATAGTGAATTACAGAAAAGATTCAGATACCCTTTTCATAAAAATTTCAGGATCCGTGAATAGATTTTCCATTGGAGCAGTGCAGGTCAAGGTCGACATAAAGGGGTACAATTGCACCCTTGTATTTGGGTCAAGGTTGACCTTTCTCAGAAAAGAAAATTATTTTTAGGTTTTCTCCATCTCTGTGTTTCTATTCTAGATCTGGTTGCATAATTTCCAGAAACCCAGTACAGACACCAGAAAATAGCAATTTCCAGATCTGTTATATTTCAAGATAAGTGTTTCATTTCATCCTAATCTTTTATATCTATTGTTTTACTTTATAATTCATATATTAAACCCCCTTTCCCTCTTTAGCCATAACCGGTTGATTCCTTTTTGAATTGATCATCTCCTTTTGGTTAATCAATTGGGATCTCCTTGTCTTAGATTAGGAGGTAATATATATCTATAATATTTTCCACACCCCCACAAAACAACATAACCTCACACACACACAACATTACATTTTGGTGAACCCGCTTACAACAACTCTTTCTTTTGTGGTGTTATATTTACATTTCATGTTAGATCTTGCATGCATATTAGATTAGCCTTTTTTTATGTTCTTGCATTTACATTTCACAAATTTTTAAAAAAATCATACAAGGCAACAATAAAAAAACATTTATTTGTTCACACATTCTGTTTTCCTAATTGAGTTCATTTTCATTGCATTGGTGTATGAGCTTTGCTACCCCTAGTCCTACTTCTAATATGTCAGTTAGAAGAAGTCGTAGACTTATGGGTTCCTTTGATCCTAAGTCTTCCTTTCCTTTCCTTAGGATCCCGAATGACAATTTGATCACTCATGATTCCAATCCTTCTATGGAGAAAAACTCTTCTCACTCATCTCATGATGAGGATGATGCTTTAAGATTTCCTCCTAAACAAGTCCAAAAACTTTCAACTGAACTTGATAAAATGGGAAATTGGCTTATTCAAGAAAACCGTAATCAAGATTATATTCAATCTATAGAGGCCCTTAAGAAAGTCCTTCATGATAGTGATCAAGGTATTAATCTCTTGCGTGGTATCACTCATCTTGTGCATTTAAATGTCAAACCTTTATCTCAAGAAGATCAAGATTTAGGATTCACTCCTCCTGTCACTAGTGTGGAACCTTCTTTCGTTCCTTTATCTATCATTCATACTTATACTCCTACTTTAGTGACTAAATCTCTTCCATATTCCAATCATCTATCTTCAAATCTTCCACTTCCATCTCTTCCTGTGAGCATTCCACCAGTGTCTCTACCTACCTCAGAGCCTTCTTACCATAGTGTTCCTTTTACCTATTCCAACCCTCTTCCAATTGTGGTTCCAAGTGTTCCACCAATTTTTTCTTCCATTCCCCCCACTTCCTACACGTTTCCTAGTTTTCCTAATGTTTCTATGCCTCCTATTTCTTCTAATGATTCCATAATCATTAGTCTGGCTCAAACTGTGTCCTCTTTACAACAACAAATTGTATCCTTAACACAATCCAAGTTTAGTATTCCTTCATGTGACATGGGTAGTTCTTTATCCCTAGACATTATTCATGATCCTATCCCTTAGCAAGTCGATATGACTCATCTCAAAAATTACATTGGTAAGGGAGATCTTGTCACTCATGTTAAAACATTTCAAATCCTTTGTAGTGAGTATTCATGACCATTTGATTTTTGCCAAGTTTTTTGCTAGAACTTTTTGTGATAAGGCCTTGCAATGGTATTGTTCCTTTCCTCCTTATTCTATTGATTCTTTTCCAAAAATTGCTAATGTTTTTATCCAACAGTTCCAAAATAACAGTGGTTCACAAGTGTCCTTAACTGATTTGATGCATTGTAAACAAAATACAAAAGAAAAATTGGCTGAATTTATTGGTAGATTTAATCATTTGTATGCCCAAATTTCTTATCATGTTCCTGATATTGATATTCAACATATGTTTATTTCAAATTTGCAAAGGATATTAGAGAAAAGATTCTACTTACTAAATTTATCTCTTTTCATCAACTTTGTGCAGCACTTCGTCATTATCAATTACAAGTGAGTCAATTTTAGAGAAACACTCTAATAGCTCCTATTCCATTTGATAAGAGTGATGCTGCTCCTAATCCCAACAAGTTTCAAAAACCTAACAACTATGTCAAGATAAATAAGAAAGACATTGTAGTTTCCTATCAAGTTGTTGTTGCATCCATCAATGCCACTTCTGCATCCACTGCTTTTTGTCTGAATCATACATTTACTCCTCTTTCTGAATCTTTACATTCTATTATGAGTAAGTTGTTGAATGCTAATATGATTACTTTGCCTCCAATTTTACCTCTTCTTCCTACTACGATGGCATCCAAATCCTTTGATCCCAAAGCCTTTTGTCAATACCATCCTCAGAATGACCATGATACTGAGAAGTGTTATTCTCTAAAATATAAGGTTCAAGACTTAATTGATTCTAATGCTTTATCTATTGATAATTTTGATGGTAGTGGGAAAATATTTGTCTCTCCTCCTAATCAAAACCTCCAAATCAATACGAATCATTTTCCTACACATGAAACTAATACCATTGTTTAACCATTTTCTGTGGATATTATTTATCATTCAAAGATGGATGATCTCAATCATATTGTTAACCATGTGGAGCATGTTGTTTTGTCTCAACCTATATCTCCACTCCAGCCTCAATCTCAACCTCATGTTCAAGTTCCTCTACCTCAACCTCAACTTCAAGTTCCACCTCAACCTAAACCTCAAAAAAAACCTAAGAATAAAATACCTAGGGAACTCTCAATCACCTTTGATGATTTTGATACTTTTAAAGCTCTTGATGGTCCCCTCTACATTTATGCTAGGATTCCTAACATACCTACATGTGGTTTTCTTGTTGATTCCACATCCTTAGCCAATGCCATTACTGAAGAAAACCTTTTTTTAAAGAACTTACAACGTGATTTTTACAATACATCTAATGTGTGGATCCAAAATTGTAATGGTTTTCTTTATCCATCATTTGGATCTATTAACTTTTCTGTTGAACTTTTTGGTAAAGTTGTGGATACTACTTTCATTGTTGTCCCTATTTCTAATTAGTTTCAAATGAAGCTTGGTTTGCCTTGGTTGACTTTCATGCATGTCATTGCTTCTCCTATCCATAAGTGTATTAAGTTCATTCATGATTAAGAAGTGAAAACAATTAATCATATTTTATATCAACCTTCTAAGCCTAGGGATTGTGCTACCCTTGACTTCTTTTGGCCTTCATTACCTAATTCATGTTCTTCTCGACCTGATAACCTTTTTCTCTCATATCAAGCCTATAAACATTTCAAGATTGTTGATTTAAGCATGCCTTAGATGGATCTTAACCATGGTATTTTTCCAATTCCTTCCATACCTCCTTTATCCATTGCTTCTAGTTCTGTTAATCAAGCTCCTAGTGTTTCTTTTCAGCCTACTGAGAATCCTACTAATCCTCCTATAGAACCTATGAAGGAATCGGTTGTTGTTCCTCCTAGTTCTCAAAATATTTCAAACAAGACAAAACATAACCAATCTTCCAATGAACATCATAAGAAGCATCGGGCTCAATCTAAGGCTCGTGCCTCTATTCTTCAAATTTCTTTACCTTCTTTTGACCAACCTATGCCTGATGTGTTGGAAGAAGTTAATGTTAATAATGATGTTAAGATGAATGATTATGATGATTCTATTTGTATCTTAGATTCTATTTTGATTAATCTTGATGAAGAAGATACTCTTGATGATCCTATTGATGCTAATGATGAATATGAGACTATTTATATTGATGTTGATTTACCTAATAGGTTTTCAACACAATTGATAATTACACCTAGTATCAAACATCATGATTCTCAAGAGGATCCTTTTTTGGTAATGGCTATTATTCCTACTATGTTGGATATAGTCCCTCTTGCAAGTTTCCCACCTTCCCTAAATGATATAGACTAATATGGGGAGAGTAAGCGATGCGCTTGATTGGCTTGTCCTCCATGGTAGCCTTTTATGTGTTTTCCTGTTGTATTTTTCTTCTCTTCTAATGTGTTTGCTAATTGTTTGTTGGATTCTTTTATACAACCCTTGTTACTTTGTTGGTCCAAGGTGATAAAGGAATCGAACCTATTGTATTATTCCTCTATATGTATCTCTATTCTTTTATATGTTGTTTTCATTTTATGTTGTGGGTGATCCCACAATAGTGGGTTAAAGTTTTTTGCTTAAACGGACATTGAAGTCTACATTTTCAAATTCAGATTCGGATGCATATTGTCATTAAACCGTTTGAAATCGAAAGGTGAACTAAACTAGAGTATTTTAGGATTTTTTTTCTACATTCTAAATATATATTTTATTTTTTTTGAATTGATTTGAATGGTGTTTTTTTTCTCCCACTAAAACTGCTATGTTGCTGAAAACATCATTTTCAAAAAGTTACATTGACTTCATAGAGCATAACTTTTTTTTTCTAAAGTAGACATCAATGTGCTTCTTTTAAATCTGGTTTTGCAACATCCATACGGAGGGCATGCAATTGGTTTTATGATACTATCATGATTATTGCATATTTTACGAATGGTTGAAGTAGAGTAAACCATAGTTTTGACATACCTTGATTGCATAGCTTATAACTTGTTGTGTATTTATTGAAAATCAATTTTTTTTTTATAGAAATTAGAATTGAAGCTGGAGGGCACTGTTATTTTTCAATTATTTTTATCTCTTTTCTACTATTTTTCATTGAACGTCAAACGTGGAGGTTTATATTTGATAAAAAACCTACATTCGATGCACGTCAAAAAACATAGACCTAATTAATTCAAAAATTGTCAAATCTATATTTTTTAGAAATCTCATTTAGAGTACTTGTGCAATGAAAAATGATGTCTCCCTATTCTTCCATTTGAGTCCCACACTTAAGCCCCAAATCCATGAAAACTATAGATTTATGTTAGCCTTTGCAAATTGCCTCTAATCGGAGGGTTTTGATAGAAAATACTTTTGATAGAAAGTAGTTTCGATTGAAAATAATTCATTTTGATAGAAATTAGTTTCGATTGAAACTAATTAGTTTTGATCAAAACTAACTTCTATCGAAAGTAATTGAGTGAAATTTCCATTTTGAAGGACTTTCGATAGAAAGAACTTTCTATCAAAAGTACTTTCTAAATCTGCCTACTTTGCAAATTTTAGGAGGAATTTCTTCCTCTGAAAATGTGTAACCCACTATTGTGGGTTCACCCTTGAACCTCTGCTATTATTCATAAAAAATTTCCTTGTGTAGTTCTCTTGGATTTGTGACATGGTAGCACTAATTCTTTTTGGTCTCCATGTTGTGGTCTGAAAAGATTCTTCTTCATACCTCTGCGTTTTCTTTCCTCAATTGTGATTGTAGTTCTACTTTCTTTGGGGAATGATGTCAATTATATATATATAATCTTATGATCATACTAACCCCATATTAGGTAGATCCCTTATGTGTTCTATGTATGTTTATGTTGTATTTCCCTTGATTCATCTTTGCTTGGGGGCATCTCATAGTGGAAACGTAATCAGTGGAGTTGTTTATGTTTCTGTTAAAGCCATTGCTCTTGTTAAAGTGTTAGCAATGAATTTCACATGGGGGCATACCCTCTACTCACTTTTTGCACACACGCACTTCCAAAATATTTTCAAACTCAAAACTTTTTTTTCCCTTTATGGATTAGAGACTAATCCTTAAAGCATGGATTTTTACCTTATCGGAGCTCTTGATCCCTCCAGTTTCAATTTACAAAGTTTTGATCCCTTAAGGTCAGAAAGTCATGTCCTTAAGAATGGATCTCTCTTGTTTTTACTTTTCTCTTTTGGAATAGAATATTCCTGAGGGTAAATCCTTAATGGGTTTACAAGTGAGTAGCAACATTCACTAGGTGGTTCAAATCCATCTTTCTAGTTGCAATGTTTCCTTTTGTGATTCACAATGAGACATAGGTTCTCATTGGACAAGGTAATCACACCCTCTCTCTCTTTTTCTTTGACTGGTGATGTCTCTCTTATTTTAATCTTGGGGTTGATAAAGACTTGAGTGCTTGGGGGCTTGAGGATTGCTTTGTCCCTTTAATTTTAATAAGATTATATTTTCTTTGTGATCTCCTTTACCAAGAGTTTGCATTGAGTCCATACTCTTGTTAAAGTGGGGGATAAATGTATCATCAGAAAATGGAAGCACTTCCATTTAGGAATGGTTTAGTCCTCTGAATATCTAGTTTAGGGTAATGTCAAACCTTGAATGGGTCTTTGACTTGGATCTGTTTTTTCCCCTATCCTTCCCTATTTTCCAATTCTCTCCTACCTTTTTCTGGTATCCTGCTCTAATATTTTGAGGTTCTTGACCTTAGGGTCAAGGTCAACCTTCTAGGTAAAGGTCAAGCTCAACCCTAACCTAGGATAGAGTCAATCACAACCCTAACCTAGGGTCTAAATTTCAAATTTCAAAGATTCTAGGATATCAGGGTTTGGAAAGAATTATTTCCCACTTACGGGTCGGCTATTTTGGGCTCCAAAGTGGTGACTCTTAAAAATATATTTAAAATAGGTCCAATTCTAGGGTTATGAGCCTAATTGGAATTCATTTCTCATATGTCAGCCTCTCTAGAAGTTTGTTCCCTAGACTAGTATATAAGGAAGCCTTTCTCCTCTCATTTTCTAAGATGAAAAAGAAAGAAAAGGAAGGAGAATCTACGCATAATCTATCAAAGAAATCATCTAATTTCAAGCATTCAAGATTCAATTCATCAAGGAGATCCATTAGTATCCATTGAAGGATTCAATCTCTATGGAGCCCTCTTGTTGAAGATTTCTCCATTCATATCCATTCAAGATTCTTCCTATGCCAAGATTCATTCAAGATTGGTGTTGAAGATTTAAAGGTAATTGATTTGAGACATCCCACATCCTACATTCTACATCCATTTGGAGCATCCATACTTGTGGATTTAAGGATTCAAATCCCCCATAAGGGTTTCAACATAAGGAAGGTGAATTATTATATTTACTTTGTTTATTACAACAATTTCAATTTTATTGTAAGGTTAGTTCCAAAACTGGGGTTTGACCAAGGAAAACCCCTCCCCCAACAAGAAAAACCATTTTTCTTATAGGTACATGTATGGAGCATCAAATTACATAGCAGATTTAGATACCCTTTCCAGCAAACTTTCAGGATCCACGAATAGATTTTCCGTCAGAGCAGTGTAGGTCAAGGTCAACATAAAGGGGTTCCATTGTGCCCCTATATTTGGGTCAAGGTTGACCTTTCTCAGAAAAGGAAAAAGATTTCTGGGTTTTCTCTGTCTCTTTGTTTTCATTCTAGATCCAGTTGCAGAATTTCTAGAAACCTAGTATAGACACTAGAAAATTGTAATTTCTAGATCTACTACATTTCAAGATAAGTGTTTCATTTCATCCTAATCCCTCAGAACTATTGTTTTACTTATAATTAACAAATTAGACCCCCTTTCCCTCTTTATCCATAACTTCTTGTTTCCTTTTTGCATTGATTGTCTCCTTTCAGTTAATCAATTGGGATCTCCTTGTCTTTGATTAGGAGGTAATATATATCTACAACATTTTCCACACCCCCACAAAACAACATAACCACACACATATATAAATATCAGGGAAATTACTCCTAACTTACCTATGAGATACTCAAATTTGTCCTTAGGAAAAGGTTTCTTGAAAATATCTTCAATATACTCCTTAGTAGGTACATAATCCAATTTGAATTCTTTCTCATTAATCTTCTCTCTCAAATAGTGAAACTTGATTGATATATGTTTTGTTTTTTAATGTAGCACTAGATTCTAATAAATTTTAATTGCACTTTAATTATCACCGTAGATAGCAATAGGTTCATCATATATTACTATAATATATTTCAACATCTGCTTCATCCATACCATGTGAGTATAATTGATTCCAGTGGCAACATATTCTGCCTTTGTAGTTGATTGAGAAGTACAATTCTACATTTTTATCAACCATGAAACCAATATTTTTCCTAAGAAAAATGAAACACCACTAGTACTCTTCCCATCATTCATATTTCATACCCAATCAACATTAGTAAATGCACTCAAAGTAAAATCGCCATCTTGAGGATACCATAAACCATAATCAACTGTCACTTTCAAATACCTCAATATTTTTATAAAACCTAAAACATGAGATTCCTTAAAATCTTCTTGAAATATAGCAACAATGCAAACTGCACTCATGATATCATGTTTGGTCTGAGTCAAATATAGAAATTCACCTATCATAGATCTATATTTGGTCTGATTTTCCTTAGGTGAGTCATCATCTTTAGTCAACTTACATCTGGTTACTATATGAGTACTAACTGGTTTTGAATCTTCCATTCCAAAATTGTTTAATAACTCTTTCACATACTTTGACTAAGATATTAAATTTCCATTATCTAATTGTGTGATTTGCAAACCAAAAAATAATTTTTTCACTCCAATCATAGACAACTCAGTTTATTTGAAAACTCTTTTGTCAACTTATTATTCCCTCCAAAGATAATATCATCAATACAAACTTCAATAATCAATATGTTATTATGATCAACTTTGAAGTATAGATTACTATCAATAGTACCTTTGGTAAATCCAAGAATTAGTAAATACATATCCAATCTTTCATACCATGCTCTTGGTGTTTCCTTCAGTCCATACAAAGATTTCCTCAATTGGAAAGCCATATTGCTTTGATTAGTCAATGCAAATCCATTCAGTTTTTCAATGTACGTTTCTTCTTCCAATTCATCATTCAGGAACGCTGACTTGACTACCATCTGATAAACTTTGAAATCATTTTAAGAATCATAAACAAGGAACATTCTCATAGCTTCAATTCTTTCTACATGATAAAAATTTTCTTCATAATCAATTCCTTCCATTAATGAAGATCCTTTAAAAACAACACTTGCTTTATTCCTAATTACTTCATGTTCTTCATTCAATTGGTTCCAAAAGACCCATTTAGTTCCTATTACATTTTTATTGTTTGGTCTCAAAATGAAATTCCATGTTTTTTTTTCTTTACAATCTGATTCATTTCTTCTTCCATTATTTTTGCCCAATGTTCATGTACATGCTTCATTCACATCCTTAGGTTCAATCTTTAAAATTAAATGATACTCAACTCTATCTCTAACAATTCTTCTTCTAGTTTGAAAACCTCTATTTATGTGTCCTATTATATGAATTTATGAATGATTCAATGTTACATACTTGGGAGTGTTAGAACTTGCTTGAATTTCAAATATTTTGTTCCTTTTTTGACACTTGTTTCATCTTTTGAATCCCCTGGCATGAGTTGAACTTGATTCTGAGTTTGAGGTTGTATTTCTTGGTCTGTAGTATCATCTTGATCATTTGAATCATATCCACAAGATCTAGATTGTTTCTTATTGCCTTCATCAACCTTGAATCTTCACTCTCAACTATCTTCCTCAAATTGTTTTTATAACATCTATATGTCTCACTTTTTGTTGAATAACCAAGGAAAATACCTTTATCACATCTAGAATCAAACTTTCATATATCTTCATCTCTTTTTATATAATATTTTCTTCCAAGTATTCTAAAATATTTAACATTAGGAACATGATCACACCATAATTTATAAGGATTCTTAATAGTGTCGCCTTTGATTTGCACTTGGTTAAGTGTGTAAACTAAAGTACTCATGACTTCTCTCTAATAAACATGCAGAATATTGGTGGAAATCATCATTGTCCTTGTAGTGTCTAGTATAGTTATATTTTTCCTTTCCACTACACCATTTTTAAAAGGGGTTTGCAAAGAGGAAATTTGTTTCTTTATCCCATATTCTTCACAAAATGCATAAAAATCACTGGAAGTGAATTCACCACTTTTGTTATCTATATCAGCCACTTCAAATTCTAACTTGTGTCCATCTCAATAATAGCCTTGAAAATATTCAATTTGTCTCAAGCGTCTGATTTCTCCCTCAATAAAGTAACCCACATCATGCTTGAATAATCATGATTCAACAACATGAAATATTTATCTCCCTAAAAAAATTTCAGTCCAGAAGAACCACATAAGTCAATATGCACAAGATCAAATAATCTACTTGAACAATGATTCTTACTTCTGAAAGTAGATCTAGTTTGTTTTCCCAAATGACATTCTTTGCATATAGGGTTATAAAGTTTCTTCAATATAGGAAGATCTATAACAACCTAAGAAGAACTTATCTTAACAATATTATGAAAATTTACATGACACATCCTTTTATGCCACAACCAACTTTCATCCATTTGAGAAATCAAACATATTTTCAAAGTACTATTCAAATGAAAGACAATACCTTTATTTTTTATACCTAAATAAGTTTCAACATCGAAACTTCCTAAAATTGTACACTTGTCATTCTATAAATGGAGATCATAACCCTTGTTGACTAACTATCCAACACTCAAAATATTATTCTTTAAACCTTCTACATACAAAACATCAACAATATTGTTCTTACCATCAAGAATAATTGATCCTCTGTCATTGATTAAACAAGGTGTATCATCTCCAAATATTACAACATGACCATCATGTACTTTTCCATACTTAAAAACTTGCACTTATCACCTTTCATATGATGTGAACATACATTTTCAAATCACCCATTCATCTTTCTCTTCAACTTGTGCATCCAAATATCTTTCCTCATTCATTTAGCTAGAAGCATCAGGATCATCTTCCTTGATAGCAATAAATAATCAGTCATTATCACTTGAACTAATTTTATTAAATTCATCATTCATCACATCTTCATCACCAACATACAAACATCTCTTCTTAAATTGAGGTTTCTTAGGTTTAAACCTAGGAACTCTTTCTGGATAACATGACACAAACTGAGCAATCTTATTGCATTAAAAACATTTAAGAGACAATTTTACTTCATATTACAAAAACCTTTGGGAAATATCTTGGAAATAAGGGATTCAAGATCCTAAATCTCACACTCTTTACCTTCAATATCTTTCATTTAATTTGCATATCTGGATGTACTTCTTGAAGAACTTTCTCCCAGATCATATTTATGCTTAACCTTTCAAGAAATTTTAGCCTTTAATTTGGATTCTACCTTAGGAAGGGCATCACCAAATTAACTCATCTCAAAATATGAAAGCTTCCCAATCAACATGTCTTTGGCTACATTTGTCACAGATCTATTTTCCTCAATAGCATAAAGCTTGTGTTTATAGGAACGAGGTAAAGATCTAAGAACTTTACCAACAATCTCTTATTCATCCAATTATCCACTGGCACATCTAATAATGCATCCAAGTTTAGTCACCTTGTACGTGAAAGAAGTAATTTTCTAATCTTCACTCTTCCTTAATGTCTCATATTTTCCTTTTAGGCTATGCAACTTTTCAAGCTTCACATAAGCATCACCTTCATACAAGGTTTCCAACTTCTTCTAGATCTCATGAGCAGTCTTCAATTTCATTACATTTTTCATCTTGGTATTAGTCAGGGAACTCAACAATTCTTCTTTAGCTTTGATGTTGTATTCAACCTTATATGGATTTTTAGTAAACTCCAAAAATTCTTCACCAATGCATCTCAAATGACACTCTATGTGACCTTTCCAAAGAGATAAATTTGTGCCATCAAATCTTAGACTATCCTTCTTATAATCTGTCATCCTGTTTCACCTCAAGTGATTAATCTTCCCTCAGAGGAACTAAGATCTAATATAGATTGATGGAAATGTGGCATAAAACAACTCAGAGGAGGAAGGGGGGGTGAATCAGTTGTCCCAAAAAATATGCAACATACAAAAGTTTAACCTTATTCACAGATCTGATAATTAAATATTCAAGCACTATGATAAAAAAACACATCAAGGACATATAACATTGAGGTTTTTGGCATGGAAACTCGGTCAATGGAAAAACTACAATGGGGATGAACCCACAAGATGATATACTCTGTTAGAGGTATTATACCATGTTAGGAGTATTATAATGGGAAGGCACATGCATTCTGGCACACTTTCGAGAGCTCGCTACTCAGAAGAAAAAGTCTTACTGCCCAGGGAAGGCTCACTACCTTACAATAAATTTGTATTACACTCATAGATCATGATATATATAAGAGTATCTTCATCATGCTCTGATAAGTTCCATTAAAGAAAATATATAACTTTATATTCCACACCTATCCACTTCCTTCAAAAGATGTATATCTTCAACTCACTTGCACACCCACTTATCCACACATCCACACACAAATACATGATTATTACATTTATTTATACATATCATCAATCTTTAAAGAATTAACAAGGTCGTCTCAATATTCTCCACCTAGTTAAAAAAATACAATTATACTAAATTATAATAATAAATATAGACCAAGAAATGTCAGCTAATACATAGAACATATCAAAATATTTTGCCTCCAACATGCTACACCTAGAAGAGTTATGCCTCTAACATCCACAACACACTACAATCCTTAGGTTAGCCAAGAACATGAAGAATACTAATACACCGATTGAAATCATGAATTGAGAAAACAATGATCAATATGGACCAGAAACACAAGAAACATCCACAATCATCGTGAATTACCACAACAACATCTGTGTCAAATTTTTTTATGAATCATCAACATGTTTGTACCATCACTCAAGACTACTACCAGCAATGACTGTCAACCCTGAAAAATGACTTGTGGGCCTCCTAATCATGAACCAATTGAATTAAGGACATAAAACAATGTCCCAAAAAAGCTACTATATTTGTGAAGCAAGATATTAATGTGAAGCAATGCACATCAAATTGCTATCACTTTTTCACCACTGAACAACTAGAAAAAATAGTCACAACATAGATACTCTTAACTCACTCAAATATTTATGCGAACCTCAGAAACATGAACTAGATCAACTACACACAACCTTCTTCAAACTTTGTATTCCTCAAACTCTGATCTTCATCATACTTTCTATATTTATCAAATGAACTCACTAAACTTCAGGGCAGTATTATCATAGATAAGGAAATATGTTGACATCAATGACAACACATGTCAAACATATCTTAAGAACATATTTTCATATTATTCCAATAAGAAGAAGGTAATGGATGAGTAGACTCCATATTATTGATCAATTGAAAAGGGAAAGGATTGGTATAGATTTGAAAGCCTTGGTTAGAAGGTGTAATAAACTTGTTTTCTTGACCATTAACACCCTCAATAGATACAACATTAGAACCAATGAGGTCTTGAATAAAAAAATTCAAATGGAAGAATTTCTCAGTATCATGGCTAGGTTGACAATGGCATTGACAAAATGCTTCATGATCAAAATATTTAAGAAAAGGTTTGGATGTGTCAATTGATTTAATGGGAGGAAGTGTTAAAAAATTAGCATTAATCAAATTCAACATCACATTATGAAAAGACTCAAATAGAGGTGTAAAATTATGAATAGATGGAAAAGGAGCCACACATTTGGATGTTGTTTCCACTTGCTCATTAATATTATTTGATGAGTTGTCAATCTTCATTATGCCTTTAGTTTTTTGAAAATTTTCAAAGGACTGAGATGTTGCATAGCTCTTATCTACTAGAGCCATTGGAGTGGTGCTCTCAAATTGACTCACTTGAAGTTGATAATTTGAAGCACTGCACACAATTGATTCAAGGAAGAGAATAAAGAAAGCAATATCTTATTTCTAATGTATTTTTTTTTAAATTAGAAATTAAAGAACATTGGACATCAATATCAGGCATAGGTTAGGAAATATGATCATGCAAATGCTTAAATATAAGGAGGCAAAGAACAATATCATTACAAGGCTTTATCTCAAAAGGTTTTAGTAAACAATTTAGCCATGAACCCATGATCATAAGAAAAATCACTACACAATGTTTGAAAGGTTTTAACATAAGTCAAAGAGTCACCCTTACCATTGTAAGTCTCTAAATGTGAATTTTCATGTATTGAGGGATAATAGCACTAATGGTGTCTAAGGACAAAGGACTAGAAATTTCACAAGTAATAATTTGAAAATTGGATTGAATCATGGACATAATTTGTTGAACTAAAAAAATGAAATAGTTTGAGATAAGATATTGGTAATAGATATGGTAGAAACAATGGTAGGAGATGTGTGTGAATAAACTGGAACATTATAGGAAATGGAAGGAAAGGTGGAATATGAAAGTGGAAAACTATTGTAAGGTAAAGAAACACATAGAACACTTAAAGGAGGAGGAACAATATGGTTAGGAATGCTAACATGTGTAGGATTGATATTTGGAATGGAATTGGTTATGAGAGGTGGAGCATAAGTGGACACACTAGGTACTAATGTATAAATGGGAACAAAAGTCTCAATACTAGTGGTAGGTTGAATGAAGCCTAATTCTTGGGCACAATATTTAATAGGGTTGAATTTTTTATCAATAAGATTAGAGATACTATGGAGGATATTAACACCATTTTAATCATTGTTATTTAAATTTCTCAAGGCATCTTCTATAGAGATGACTTAGGGATTGAAGTTCTCCTATCCTAACCATTGCTCAAAATCCTCAAAGTCATAGGAAAGATTTTGCACTTTCATAGGAAGAACTCTTAAGGTCTCATCTTCACCATTAGTAGAGTGGCAAGAGATTTTCTCAAGAATAGGATGAACTTCATTAGTAGGCTTGTATGGCTCATCAATATTTCTAGGAAAAAATATTGAGAAGGAAAGACAAATAGATATAATGTGAATATGAACTTATAAATAGATATTCAAACACTCATCAACTTATAAAAAGTGCACATTTAATTAAAAAAACATCTAACCATCAAATTAAACATGACGATCTAATGCATAAAGTGGATCTAACACAAAAGATCAGAATGGAAATGCCATGCGTCAAGCTCACCAAAATGTATAATAAGGTGAACCTAAAAGAAAAAAATGCATAGAAAGGATATCTAACCACCAAAAATTAGAAAAGGAAATGTCATACAATGAGTTCACCAAAATGTACAATGGGAAAAGGGAAGCAATACAAAGGGGTAGAGTACTCCTCCTTTTCAAACTTGCATAGCTAGAAGGAATATGTCTCAATAGTCTCAAGTAGTAGCTAAGCGTTGAATGGTACAATGATACTTTGATAAAAATGTGTAAATTGTGAAATAGAAAGAGGGAAAATGAAAATTATAATTCAATAGAGAAATATAAACATCCAAATAATTACAGATCTCAAAATTAAAGACTGATAACTAACTGTCAGAAACCAAAAATGAGCCAAATCGGGGTCTAGACGGTTGTATTGGCCTATGATTTCAATTGGTCTAAAGTTTCCGCATAAAAAACATTTAAAATATTATGTACTTAGGTACAAAATATTTTAAATGTTTTGTACTTGGGAAAGAACATTTCATATGTTTTGTACTTGGTACTTTTAACTAAAATTTGCAAGGTCTCTTTGACTATTTCTTGTCTTACTGGATTTTTTTTGATAGCTCTATAACCTATTCCTACACATAAAAATGGGGAAAAGGTTGGGTAAAAGTTTTTTTCATTGTTCAAACCCCTTTTTAGGAATCAACCTTGAAAGTGACAAGAAATTGCATAAAGAAATGCATGTTAAAAGGTAAATGTTGATTCACCTTGCATAAACCCTCATGAACAGATGTAGAAATTGCTCATATTCATCAAGATGGTTGATTTTTTCTTGAATTGAATCTTTTGAACTTGGAATATAGATAGGAATCAACTATTCCCTAAAAAATGCATGGATCTATGAATGCCACTCCTTGATCTTTAATGTAGATATGCTTGATAGTCACTTTCATTGAAGGAAGAATGCATGTGGATGGAATGAAGGATATTTATTGATTGTGAACTCCTCCAATTGAAATTTATCAGAGAGAATCATTCTATAATGGACAATATTTCCTTCAATTTTCCTTGGATGCTTGAAGAAAGACGAGATCTAGGATGTTTGCCTTCAAATCTTGAATTCGCCTTTTCACTTGATTGTTTGAAAACTTGAGAATAGTAATTGATGCCAAAATGATGAGAGATAAGGTGTTTACATACCTCAACCTATATTTATGAATTAAAAAATAATCCAATCCAACCACATGATCTAATTTCCTACTAAAACCTTGACATAGAGCTCTGGGCAAAATTTGAGCCAAAATAAGCAGGAACATAATGTCTAAAATATTATGTTCCTGGGTACATAATGTCTAAAAAATTATGTTCCTAGGTACATAGTGTCTAAAACACTATGTACCAAGGAAAATAAACCCAAATTTAAATTGGGTGTTTGGATGATAGGGTAAATGTGGGAAAATGAGAATCAGGTTGCTATGATCAATCATAAAGAACTATTGGAGTTGATGAAAAACTATCAATCGTACAACTCCCAAAAATCACGTGCATGAAAACACCTACCATAGAAAGAGAGAAGAAAAAGCTATGGAGGCCAAAAACAATAGATCTGTGAAAGAGGAAACATCCTCAATTGATTCAATAATAATGGAATGGAATTATAAAATACAAACAGATCAATCCTTACAAAAGAGTTTGTACACCAAAAGGTGGAGAAACCTAGGTTGCATGAATAATAAATAAAAGAACTAATTATAACATGCCTAAAGTTTAGCTCAAGTAAACTAGAGATAAAAAGGTTACTTAATAGTTAAATCAATAATAATTTAATAAATAAGTGAATAAGGTGTCTTAAAAATTAAATTAATAATGATTTAATTAATAAGTGAAAATACATTTTTACTCTAACACCTTCACCTTAAGATAAACATAGGGAGAAGCTAAAAACCTAGAAACAACTACTGAAAGCATGAAATGGGTCCTAACAAGAAGGCTTGATCAAGTACCCAAGTATAAAAAACTATGTAAAGAGGACAAAAGGAGAAAACCCAATGGGAAACAAACTTTTGTGAAAATAGATGAAGACTAGTGAAGGAATAAAGAAGCCTCTAACTATATAATGTCCCAAAAGAATAGGAACAAAGGAAGAACATTTAGACCACCTTTGAAGCATGAAGCTACAAACATTGTTAAAGAATAACTACTGCAACCTCAACTATAATAGAACATGATTAGGTAGAGAAGATGGTAAAAAAATCCTAAAGAGATGATCAATCAAAGATAGAAGGATGCCTCCAAAACATGAATTAAAGAGTGTCCATATGGTAAATGATCCATCTCACTGAAATGCATAGGTACCCAGCCACTACTTCTAACTAGTATGTAGGAATAAATACTGAATACATAGGTCACTCCATCAAACCAAGGAAGCATTAGAACAAACAAGAGATATTTCCATATTGTTGAGCAAGGAAAGGCATGATAGGTACACTGAAGTAGACTAGCAAGAATAACTACATGATGAAGAACCAGGAATATTGAAAGTGCAATAGAAAGTACAAACACATATAAAGGATGGTGTCATGGAAGGATCACTCTCCTTACACACATCATGAGGATAATTTTGTGGAAGGAAAAATCACTTTAAAAGGTAAAAAAACTCCCCATGACACTTTATAATGTAGTGCAAGTACAAACAAACACAAAAAAAGTCCAAGATCTCAAGCATGCATGAGATGGCATGTTATCCCAGTGCATTTGCAAAAATATAATGTGACAAAAATAGATGTCTAAAATATTTAGGAATGATAGAAAGCTATAGAAACATGAATAAAAGATAAAAATAAGTCATCCCATGCACAAAAATGATCCCAAGACCTTAAACATCTAGGATATCCACCAGATTGCAAAAATGCAAAAAATTGAGTTAAAAATACTTAGAGCATAATCTGGGTGTGAGATTAATGAAATAAAATGGAGCACTAAATTATTTTTCCAACGCCATGAGAAATTCAAAAAATGGAGTATGAATGAGCAAGATATGGATCCTGGAGTGCAAAGAGGAACCCTGGCTTTGACTAGGAAAAACATCTGCAAGATGGAAAAATAAAAAATCCAAACCTAGAAAATCAGGATGGGCTCAGAACCAGCTTTGTAAAAATATCTTGTTTGGCCAAAAATGCTTCCATTTGCTAAAGATACAAGAAAAAAACCAAAAACTGCTCCAAAACAAGATGAGAACCAAGAAACCCAAATTACCATGCAATTATTATTTTTATTTTTTTCAAACAAATGGTGGTGTGAATTTCTAGGTGGTACCAAAAATGAGGTGGCATGAAACATGAGGCATTTTTTTCCTCGAAAAGCATGCCAAGGTCATGCATGCAAAAAAGAGGGCACATATTTCAACTGTGTCCAAATTGGGCATGCCTTATATGGAAATGGGGTTTTTTGGACCTTCCAGACTCAATTATGATGCTGATTTTTTCCCAAAGTGCTCTGAAAAATAACTCCCCCACCAAATCCACCAAAATATTAGACAAAAAACTCATGAAAACACAGACCTGAAGAACAAGGTCAAATCTCTCATGAAGAGAATAGGGGCATGAAGATCTAGAGATCTAATACTATATTAGAGTTGATAAAAAAAAATCAACCCTACTGTTAGTAATAACTTAGAGGGGGGGTGAATCAATGGCCACAAAATATTCCAATTAATCAACCCACAAACTTAGTACCACAATATTAAGCCTCTAGTTATCTTCAGTCGTATGCGATGAATGCCTTCAAATATACTTATTAAATGACTACTGCTCAGAGTGCTTTGTTAAACCTTATTCTTAATTTTTACCAAATAACAATCTTTCAATTTACCAAATAACAATAAATAGCTTAGTGTATACCAATCAATCCAGATTATTTATATGTAATGCAAAACACTAAAGTAATGACTCATAAACACTTTGACACATTGATTTTTAATGTGGAAACCCTGTTAAGGGAAAAATTGCTGAAGATTGGTAACCCAAAATTTTCACTCTTTTGAAGTGAGCTCGGTGAAGAGCCAACCCTATTAAAGGTTACAAAACACACTATTAGGTGTGACATTGTTAAAGGATTTAAAATATTAGTTTGTCACTTGATATCGGGCATCTCTATGCTACCTTCTTTGACTAAACCCTAGTTTGTTAAATGGTATCTGGCATCTCATGCTATCTTAATTATCAGACTTTTTGGATCAATGGTTAAACTAAAACAGTATGATTTGTTCACATATACAACTTATACTTGCAGATTTTCAGATCTATTGTAAGCTCATTAAACCATTCTGATCAATATATCTTTTCAATACCTTTGCTCCACTTTTGTTTCTTCTTGATGATGCTATGCTTTATTTCTTGATGTCCAAAAAACTCTTTAGCTCTTTCCTCAGCTTGATTGATTAGGAATGTATGAAGTTGTTCTTCATCAATTTCTCTTCAACATCCTCTTTTTGATTCACTCCCCTTAATTCAATAATGAATTAAGTTGTCTCTTTATTGACATGATATCACCGTTTCTAGGTTCTTGATTTTCTTGATCTTGGCGTGATTTCAAATCTTAGCCAATCTTAATTTAAAGAATAAATCATATTTTATGTCTTAGAGATCTTCTTGCCAACTGGATAAAACAACTTTAAATCCTTTACTTATCTCTGGCTTTACCTTGTTGATGAAAACAATTATAACAGCCAATCAAGTCTATATTTAGCTTTGCCAGCTAGATATTTTGTTGTTTCTGAACTCCAGTTAACTTCGGTGTTTTAACTCTTTGATAGCTTCAACCAACACTCCAGTTGTCCTCGGGATTTTCCATCGGGGTTGTCTATCCTTCAGGATTCAGTACAAAGTTCTTCTCATTGATTAACACTATAATTCTAGCCGTCGGTAATTCTTGTGATTCTTCTCTTCGATAATGCTCGTCGGTTTCTTTGCTCAGGCATCACTGTGACTTAACTTTTGGTGATCTCTATCTTTCAGGTTCCACTAGCCATCGGTGTTTGAAGTCACTTAGTGAATGCTTGTCTTTTATGCATTACTGAAAGCATAATCTTTATCTCTCTTATTTTCTGAAGTCTTTTACACTTTGATTATAACCGATTAGATTATATCAAGTTGACATCAATAACAATACAATCCATTAACTTATTTAATGTCTTGCATTATCTTTTCTTCATTTCGGTGATCAACTTAACATCTTAAAACATTCAATTAGTTACATGTCATCAATCTCTCCCTTTGGCATTGATGGCAACATACTACATTATCATACTATATTAATACTAATACAATATGTAATATAATAGTTTCATCAATCTTTCCTAATTTAACTATTACAAATGTTTGACTCTCGGTAAGCTCATATAGCTTAGATTTGTTTCTTGTAGAGTGGATTTCTTCAATCTTCAATCCCTACACTGGATATATGTAGCAACTTTTGTTTTCTATTTTTGATGTGTTCTGCCTTGACTGTTCCTCTTCTTTATAATCTCTTTTTCCTTTGACAGAAATCTCTCCCTTTGTATGAACTCTCTCCCATTGTTATTTCTCTCCCTTAGATGGTTATTTCATATGTAATCAATCTCTCCCTTTGAATATTTATTAACTCTTCCTTTTGATTCTTAGTAACTTCTCTTCATGGATACTGATATAATCTTTTCTTGATAATGAGATCATCTCTCCCTAATGATTCCTGATATCTCTCTCTTATGATAATGAGAATCTCTCTCCCTTTCTGATAACGAGATAATCTCTCCCTTTGAAAACAATTCCAAACAATTCTTCTATATCATCTTCAATCATCTTAAATGTGTGTAGGCTGATGTAGCCTCCTAGTCAGCTTACTAACCGATAGACAAGGGTTGTACCCCTAGTCTCTGTCTCAAGTACTCAAATGTATCTTTCAGTAATGGCTTGGTGAATATATTAGTTAATTGTTCCTTTGATTGAACATATTCCATTATCACCTCTTTTCCTTGCACTTCTTCTCTTAGATAGTGATACTTGATTGTAAAATTCTTAGTCTTAGCATGCATGACTGGATTCTTATAAATTTTCATTGCACTGGTATTATCATAATAGATAATCACTAGCTCAAGAATCTTCATATTCATACCTTCCAGCAACTGTTTGATCCATGCAATATTGGAGCAATTTGTAGAAGCAACCACATACTCTGCTTCTTCAGTAGACTAAGAGATGCATCCTTGCTTCTTGTTGATCCCTGTGACAAGTCTATCACCCATAGAGAATGCTCCTCCAGTTGTGCTCTTTTGGTCATCAATGTTTCCAACCCAATCAACATCTGTATAGACTTGTAGCTCAAATTCTCCTTCTCTTTTATACCATAAGCCATAGTCACCAGTGTTCTTCACATATCTCAGAATTCTCTTGACATCAGTCATGTGTGAGTCTTTGGGATTAGAAGAGAATCTTGAAACTATTCCAACTGTATGTGCTATATTTGGTCTGGTATGAACAACATACATTAGTTTTCCAATCATTGATCTAAACAAGGTTTGGTTTACCTCATTTGATTTGTCTTCTCTTGTGATCTTTCATCTTGTTGCTCCATTTTTTTGCTTCATATCTTTAGACAAAAAAGGGTGTTTTGTGTGTAGTAATGGTTTTAAAATTATTGTGTAGATCTTGAGTCTAAGTCTATTTTTTCCCTTAGGCTAGGAGGCCTTTATTAGATTTTCTCAAATCCACTTCTCCTTTATTAGCTAGGAGGTTTTTATCCAAATTCATGTTACATTGGGTAGGTTAAGATCCCAAATCTGATAAAGGTCATGATTCAAAGGTTTCTAACATTGATTTTATGTGATTTTGAAATCTTTAGCCTTGATACTTCATTTTAACACTTTGGTGGTAAAATGGTCCTAGGCCTCTCCTTGGCAGATTTTCACCTGCAGAGTGCATTGTCTGCATATCACAAGTTTAAAAAGTATCAGCGGTCAGTGGAAATTAGAAATAGATGATTTGAGGTTAGAAAAACTATTACACTCAAAATGAATCCCTATGGGCAAGAGGAATGATCAAATTATGAATAATCTAAGTTAAAAGCTTATTGACGGAAAAGCGGAGAATCACTTTTCCATTACTCCAATAGGTGGGTTTTGACCTACAGGGTGCATTTTCCACTAAATCATTATACACAGGATCCTTGAGGAAGAGTTAATATTTTGTGTGACTTAAGGTGTAAAGAAAACTAATAAAATCGTCATATATCATGGTAGAATTTTAATAGGCTAAAATTCCTCATTGGCATATTTCTAAGTAAGGAGTGTTCCAAAAGCATTTCTCCACCAAAAGAGAAGCAGAAAAGTAATTATTTGCTGCCCCCATAAATTTACCTTTATACTTCTCCAAAGTGAAAAGATGTTTTCTAATGGCCCATAAAAGTAAGGTAATAAATTCAAATAAAGTCATTTTACTTCATAATGGACATTTCCATAAATGCATAAGTCTTTTCACTCATGTGGCATGGGAAGGAGGAAATTAATGGTAAAAAGTATAAAGTTATAAAATCAATGAAGTATGATAAGAAATAATTACTGACTATTTGTCAAATTGCCTAAATTAAAATCCCTTGTTATAGCTACTTCTTGTTTTTTATATTGCTGAGACAGATTCCTCATTCTTGAATCAAGTTGATCAAAACATGGCCACCACATTCATGGGATTCAATGGAATGAATGGTGTTACATCTGAATTGCACAAAATCACGGATACTTCGATGAGGTTCTTCGACATGTAGAGCTTCTAGAATAGATTGAACATAGAAAGAATACACCCCATTACTGAGAAATTGAAGGAGAGCGGGTTAGTTGAAGCTGTCGGCTTTCCTATTGCAATTCAGGCTCTAGAGCTCATTCATGAATGCATAGACCATTACAATCATGACACTAAAATTTTTTTTTTTCCAAATGATATAGTGCTACTCTCTATCGACTGAGATTCTATTCAGAACTGCTTTCGTATTCTGGAGCAAGTTAAAAACTTGGAGAGGAATTACAGCCAAGCGGTCACTTAATATGGAGTTAAGAAGATCACATGGACAAAGGAGATCATGAAAACCTAGTTCCAGAAGCCCACAAGTGACAAGGGAAAATTGTCTAAGACACTTTATGGCATAGACCTGAAGCCAAAAATGATAGACATCCTGGTATTACTCCATAGGATCAGAGGTGAGAATGATGCACTTAACTTTGTTGAGCACCATTTCTTTCTGGTCTAGGTGATTTTTTCCTAGCATAATTTTATTGATTAGGCTCACATGGTAAGAAAAAATATTTTAGATATCCTAAATAGAGCTAAATATTAGAATGAGCTCTATATATCTTTATTTTTATTATATATCCTAGCTGCAATTCAAATTTGGCCAGGGCTTCCTAGGCTAGAAGAATTCTCAGACGATGTAAAGAGTTATGAATTCTTTCCTTGTTTGCAATTAGATAATAGTTATGCTGAGTATACCAAGGTTAATAATGAATTCACAATGAGACTATGTAGGGAGTTGCAAGGTTTCCCCTAAAGGAGATTTTCTCTAGAAGCTATTGCATTCATCAGCCAATTTGGGTGTTATTTTATCCAATTTGCAAATTTCTCATATATTGGTCTTCCAGGATTTGATGATTTCCCCTTGAAGCTGCCCAAGTATCCTGATGACATGATCATGCTAGTTGAAGTAATGAGGCAGGTAGTCATAGTGAATCTAATCTATGCAGGGGCTAGAAAGAAAGGTTATGATTTCCCCATTACTATTGGAGCCTACAGCTGTGCATCCCGGTTTGATGCAAAGAATTTTTTGAAGGTATTGTCGAAGAAGTTTCAATTGGAAACATATGATGTCCCGAGACCCCTTTTTAATCCTATGAACTCCGCTAGAGATTTCTTGAAAATGGGTCACTTGATTCATCACAAAGATGACATAGAAGACTATAGGGCCAATTGCAAGGATGATCTAGATAGCAGAGATAGATTCTATGCAAGGTTAACTATTGAGCAAATAAAACAATTCAAATTTAACATTGCAGTTGAAGGTGTCAAAGATGATAAGAAGAATATGTATGATTATATGTACATGGAGAATATTAAGCCTCTTCCTATAAGCTTTGAACCCATGCTAGGTCAAGCCATTGATGACTTGTAGGCCTTGATGGATGGAACCTACAAAAGAATAGAGAATTGGATCCAACAGATGACGGGCATAAGGAAGAGGTTGGAAAGGAAGCCTTTTTATCAAAAAACTCCTACAAA
The DNA here is from genome assembly GCA_018584345.1 of Thuja plicata. Taxonomy (NCBI): domain Eukaryota; kingdom Viridiplantae; phylum Streptophyta; class Pinopsida; order Cupressales; family Cupressaceae; genus Thuja; species Thuja plicata. The sequence continues at coordinate 240,193 of MU225252.1, read as the reverse complement.
AGTGACTATGAACACTCCTACAACATCCCTAGTGACTATCCCAACCGTAGCTAAAGAACTAGCTCAACCAGCGGGCAGAGGCGATGAACCTCCTGAGAAGGCAATTTCACTAGAAAAAAAATGCTGAGATGGCTCGCGTCTTGTCATTGGTTCAACAAAAGAAGAAGTTTCCACAGATCTAGTCAAGTCTATGGCTGCACCTATTAGAAGTGCATAAACAAAGAAACTAGTTAAATCTATCACTTTGGATACACAAGGTGACACCTCAACTTAGGATACTCCAAGGCGAGGGTCCCCTATTATAGTAGAGGTGGGTGAGGAAAGTTCCAGTACTTTAGCCACTGAATCAGATATAGAGGCCAAAAAGCAATAGGAATTTTCTTGAGTCACTAAAGTAATCTCCTCATGTCCAAATCTAGTAAATCAATTGCCTTCCAGACCAAAGTATACTCCTCCGGTCATCCAAAATTTGTTTATAGAGGAATTAGTTTCTGCTGCAAAAGTTACTAGCACTGAGTCTTGGGTAGAGAACACTCTAGAGTGCAAAAGAAAGAGGATAGAATAAGGATCTCCCAACAAGGATACTCTTTCACAGGCCTTAAAATCCAGTACCACTATAAGAAAGGTGAAGAAAGATAAGACGCTATCTACATTAGGCCGAGATCTTGAAAATGGATATTTCACCATGGAAGTAGCAAAGCTTACAAAGGAGATCAGGTTTGAAGATTTAACTACTTCTGATTTTGAGCTACAGTCATTTGATATAGGGTTATCTCATCATGATACCATAGTGGATTGGTGGAAATCCACTAATGTAGTAATTGAAGAGGAGCTTGAGGAGCTTAAGACTGCTAAGGTACAACTTAAAGCAGATGTCAAGGAACTGACTAATTTTATCATGCAGTTGGTTACTCCTGTTGCAAGCATTCCTAGATCCCAAACCAATTTCAACCCAAAAGCTATAGAGAATCAAGCTATTATTTCCAAGTTGGAAGAAGACAGACACTTTAGGAAAATTGTTAAAAATTGGATTGAGAGACTCAAATATGAAGGGCTCGTGATTGTTGAGCAGCAGGGTGATACTATCTTGAAGATGGAAAAATAAAGAAACAATTTTAATATGAATTTGCAGACTCTCACATCAGAAAGGGTGAAGTGTCAAGAGTGCATAGTAATGCTGCACATAGTAGTCAAAATGAAGACTAAAGAGGCAATAAAAGCCAAGATCTTGTAGAAGGGAGATGAGCCCTGAATTGAATGGCTTGAAAACCTAGAATTTTAAGCCAAGATGATCATCCAAGATGAAGGAGGATTGCAGTAGACATAAGTCAAAATCAAAGAAGAATAGGAAAAATACTTCAAGCTTCTCAAAGGTCTTTACACAGAGTCATAGACAAGTGCTCAAGAAAAAGAACTTGTAAGAGTAGTAAACATGCAAAAATCCTTCTCCAACTATGTAGAAAAACTGGCAGAGTAGTCTTCCTCTTTCTGGGGTCAATAAATATGAAGAGCTTATCCCAATCATCATAGTTGTTACCCCCTATAGGGAGAAATTAGATAAGAGGAAGAAAATAGATGCATAAATATATTCCCTCTTATACTAATTTTTGATAGATGTTGTAATGGATAAACGTTCGTTTATCATTTATCATTTCTGGTTAGAGAGGTTGAACCGTTTCAGTTATATATTTTGTAACAGTCAAAATCTGAAGTCTATATGTATTATTTTGAAAATCAATAGAAGGGTCGGCTAAATTTTAGTGTGACGAACTTCATTTTTGCCGATCCAAAAACATTTATGTCTGAATCCCAATGTTTTAACTGTTCCATTGCATTTATCATTCTGTAAATTTGAATGTTTCTTTAAATTAGATTTACATTTCATGATCAAACCGAGGTTCTGTATTATGGTTTGATACAGTTAATTGAAGGGAAATTTGGGTATTATTCAAATTATGAGAGATGTTCTTATGAAATTTTTATAATTAGTTTGAGTCAGCATCATTATATTATCATTATCTATCATTGCATTACTAGTTTTTTTTGAACTCATATGATTGATGAAGTCTTAAAATTGGATAGATTTAGAGTTAAAATTATTCTTCCTAAGATAGTTCCTGTCCAGGCCTAGTTTGGATTACATCTTCTCTTCTCAGGTTAAGAACAAACCCCTATTAGATTAAAAAATAAAAAAATTCATTGAAGATCAATAACTTAAGGGAGCTATACCTACAAATTCACAGGGAAAATAGCTATTCAGTTTCATTTCCCAACTGTTGTAGTCGATTGTTTCTTTAAATATTTGGGAATTTAAGAGTTAAAACAAAATAAAGAACAATATGTTTACCAATAGATTTTTGGCCACTCTACTGGGGAAAGAAAATAATTGCTAGAACAGAAGCAATATCATGAGAAAAGATGGTGCTTCCCCATGAAAATGTGTTTCCTATGCTTCATTCAAACCTTGGATTCCAAGATGATCAAGAGGATATCATTTCCTCATTGAATACGTTCATTTGGAGATATAGAAGAAACACTAAATATTTTAGGAAAGCCAGTCAAGTGCTTGAACAAGAAGAAACCAGAGAATAAGCACTTGAAAGAGCCATCCAAAGGAGAAATCTAAGAAGGGAACAATGCCAAGCAGAGCATGAAGTTAGACTACAAAATTAGTTGAAGCCCTAGAGTCTAAAATATTTCTTAGGAGTGTCAAAAAGGAAGGTGGTCTAGACCCAGTCTTTGAGAGACTAGTAGATATTGATTTTTCTCTACTTGAAGTACCTTGTCAAAAGAATAGAAATACTAAGAGAAAAAGTAGACCTCCTTTGCCTCCCAAATAAGAAACCCCCTTGTCTACCACCTATAAAGTGCTAACCTTGCATGGAGTAGTTTCTCCTCCTATTGTAAAACTAACACCTTATCTACCACACGAAGTTATGGAAGCTCCTTGGACCGCCGCAGTTGGACCGTTGCAGCTAGCAGCATATAATCCCCTTCCCTCAGGTTCGAGGAAGAACTTTCCCAAATTATCTGGAGATGGGAAAGTGTCCATAGATGAACACATTACTACTTTCTTTGCATCCATTAATATCTTAGCAGTACATGAAGAAGATGTTGTAGTCATATTCTTTGTTGAGACTTTTGTCGAAGGTGCAGCTGATTGGTTTCATCACTTGCCTAATTCTTCTATTACAGATTGGGCTTCTATGAGAATGGCTTTCGAAAGAAGATTTAAAAATACTGAAGATGAGCATGCTTTGTTGACACAATTGACTTATATCAAGAAAGAGCCTTCTATTAGTATGAGGGATTTTGTTGCTAAATTTAAGAAGCTTGTTAACCATCTCCTAGCAGCTAACTGACCTACTATAGGAAATGTGAAGACATTTTTCATAAGTGCTATGCCACCTGATATCAGCTATGACTTAAGAAGAGTAAACCTGACAAATTTGGATGTTGCACAAAGAATTGCTATAGAACACCACATGATCTCATCAAGGAAGTGGAAATGAGAAATAAAAACTAGGGCTAGTACTAGTAATACCACGTCATTAGATGAGATGATCCATAAATTATCCAATGAGTTCATTTCTTTCAGAAGACAACTTCCTAGATTTAACAATCCTTACCAACAAAATTTTCAAGATCATCCTGGAAGAAATAATGATGTGAGAAATAATGATGGAAAAACATTACAGTTGACTGCTCCACAACAAAGGCTAGCCATAGAAGCTCCTCCCAAAAGAGGAAACATGTGTGCTTTTCACCTAACAAAAAATCATGATGAAGAAGGTTTCCCTGATGTAGCTCATGCCTTGCAAATGCATCAAACAAATGAATGTAATGCTAGAGTATCTAGAGCTAAACTAGATTCGTGCTCACATGGTGACTTTGAAAACTTATTTTTTGAGTATGTATCAAATTTAGAACAAGACACAGCATGTTGTGCTACCATAGATGGGACCTCTTATACAAAATTAAACCAGAATCAGAAAGATAAAGCCCCTGTTTTCCAACCTCCACCAAAAGTTAACAAGGCATCTACTTCTTACTCTAAAGATGTCAACCAAGGAGTAAACTCTTTGCAATTAGGTAAGGAATACAATTATTTTGACATTATTCAATTTTGTAAAGATTCTAGAATTTAGATTTCTTCTATAGACTATATTAAGTCTAACCCTGTAGAGTTGCAAAAGTTAGTGGACTATTGTAAAGGAGGGACCCAAGATTTAAACCAAAATGTCATTACTTCGATATGAAATGATTCTATTTTGGTAGGTCTATTTGATCAGGGAGGGTCATCTATTTTGGCTACTTCTCCGAGTTGAAAGCCTTACCCATTCTATGTGTAATTGTTTATTAATGGTTGTAAGTTAAGTAATTGTATAATAGACTCTTGTGCCTCAGACAATGTGATGCCATCGACTCTAGCTAAGGCTCTAGGTCTCACTCTCACTAAAGCCCATGGTAGATACTACTCCATGGATGCTAAAGAGGTCCCTTTGATAGGGAAAATCAAAGATTCTCAAGTGGCCTTAGTAGCACACCCTAAGAAGAAAATGTTATTAACCATTTTGGTTGATGATATACCTGCTAGTTATGGTTTTTTTTTAAGAAGGCATTTTTGCAAGGATCTAGGAGGTGAAATAAATTTCAATTGGTCTTAGGCTTTAATCCTAGTAGGTAGCAAAAAGATAAATATGGTTCCTGAAGAGAAAGTAAAGTTCACAGTACTAAAATCTGATGACCCCAAAGCCCAAATTTTGTACCAGGAATTTGAATTTGGAAATTACATGCTATTTACAAATAATCATGGTGAAGAACTCAAACCTAAAGAAGAGAAAATTCCATCTTCCACTAAAGAAACATCACCACAGATTTGGACTCTTGAGTTTTATGGTAGCTGTGATTCGTTGGGATCTGGTGTAAGTGTAGTTAAAAATTTTCCAGATGGAGAATGTGAGCCCATGGATTATAAATTGGAGTTTGGGAACATTAGTAATACATCTGAGTATGAAGCTCTTTTGTTGAGAATTATTGCTAGAAAGGATAAAGGTGTGAAAATTTTGAGAACTCGGGGTGATGCTGAGTTAATCGTGCGCCAAGTTGAAAATAAATACTCTGTGAAGAATCATAGATTAAATAACTAGAGGAATAGGGTATGGGATGAAATTGAATCCTTTGACGCATTCTTTATTGAATCTGTGAACTAAGAGTTGAATTCTAAGGCAGACTCCTTAGCGATATCAGCCTCATTGCTTCTCCCTCACCTAGATTTCAAAGATAATAAGTATCAAGTAGAGGTTGTGTATAGACCATCTGTATCTGACAATGTGGAAGATTGGAAGGTGTTTGAGGATGACAAGAATCTCCTTCTCTTTTTGGAGAGCAGCCATAAATTTCATAAAGACACTCCTAGTAGTCATAAAGTAAATTTTCATGACGATCAGAAGAAAGATAAGTTAGGGATCATCCAGTTGCAAGGTAATATAATTCCTCCTCACCTAGTCAAACTTGAAAATTTTTCCAATAGGAATGATACCTTTGTTAAAACGAAGTGGATTGAGAAAGGTCCTACTACTAGTGAATATGAGGGAATCAAAATTGGAAGTGAGAAAAATCCTAACATGATCAATATTGGGAAATGTTGTAATGAGGAAGAGAGAGAAGAAGATAGAAAACTCTTCTTAAAGTATCAGGATGTCTTCCCCTAGAGTTATGAAGATTTAAATATCTTTATGGATGGGAAATTCAAACATCAAATTCCCCTAAAACCTGAGGCTACTCCATTTAGGAAAAAAAAAAGGAATTAGAACCCCAAATTTGTTGATGTAATAATCAGGGAAGTTGATAAAATGCTTAAAGATAAGATCATATACCCTATCCATCATTCTACCTGGCTAGAAAATATAGTGTCTGTAAGAAAGAAAAATGGGGAAATAAGAATTTCTATGGACTTTAGAAACCTTAACCATTCTTCCTTGAAAGATAACTATTCTCTTCCCAACATGGATCACCTATTGTAGACCGTGGCTAAAGCTGAGATGATGTCCATATTGGATGGCTTCTCAGAGTCTAATCCGATGGAGGTAGAGAAAGTAGATCAACATAAAACTGCCTTCACTACTCCATGGGGCACATTCGCTTATCACATAATGTCATTTGGATTAATTAATGTCAAGGCTACCTTTCAAAGAGGTATGGATATTTCCTTTAGTGATATAAAAAATAAAATAATTGGTAAGTATCTAAATGATCTTATGATGTTTTCTAGAAAAAAGTGTAGATCACATGAAAGATCTAAAGAGAGTGTTGCAAAGGTGTACAGAAGATGAGATTTCTTTGCATCCTAAAAAGTTATTCTTTGGTGTGACTGAAGGGAAATTACTAGGTCACATTATTTCCCAAGAAGGTATAAGAATTGATCTAGAAAGGGTTAGAGAAATCTAGCAAATGAGCCTCCCTGTAAACAAGACTGGAGTAAGATCATTTTTCGATCAGGTAAATTTTATCAGGAGGTTTTTCCCTGACTTTTCAATAATTACTAAATGTATAGTGGATATGATGAAAGGAAATTTGAATTTCAAATGGAATGACCTTGGAAAACAAGCTTTCAAAAATATTAAGAATGCCATAGCTAACGCCCTAGTTTTATGACATCCAAATTACAAGAAGAATTTCATAATTCATTGTTATTCCTTTGAACATACTTTGTTAGCTATTCTCATGCAGGAAAACACAGAAGGAGTTCAAAATCCTATTGATTTTATGAGCACACCTCTAAAAAATCATGAGTTGAAATACTCCCAGATTGAGAAACATGCTTTCGTTGTCGTAAAAGCTTTAAAGAATTTTAGATTTTATATTCTACACTCATTCCTTGGTATATGTGCCTGACATTGTAGTAAAATTCTTATTGACTCAACAAGATGTGGGATGTAATAATAGAGGATCATGGGTGGCTAAGAAACAAGAATATGACATAGAAATCAAACCCACCAAGTTGGTGAGGGGAAATGCACTGTGCAAAGCAATAGAAGAAAACCAGGTAGATGAAGACCCTAAAGCAAAACCATTGGTTTTGGCGGTGAGTATGCAAGAACCTTGGTTTGAAAATATTGTATATTTTATGATGTATGATGAGTGTCCCAGAGGATTGACTCTGAAACAAATAAGAGATTTCAATATGAAGGCTTCCAAATGTGTGATCTAGGAAGATAGTGTGAGAAACACTGAGAGGGGGGGGTGAATCAGTGTTTGTCTATTAATTACTTTTCAAAAAATTAAACATAAATCAAACATATATAGAATGAAGCTTAACATAAGAAATAATAACAGATCAGATGATTATGGGGAAACCTTGATCAGAGGAAAACCCTGGCAGGAATTAGTACCCACAAATATTGTACTAGGTATAATGAACCTGTTAAAGTTCCTTTGCCCTGTTAGAAGGAGTCTTTACAATTTGAGTAGAATGGCCTGGTTAAAGGTCTGACCCTGTTAGGAGTCTTTTACAAAACCCTGTTAAAGGTATATGGCTCACTGCCCAATAGGATGAAGGCTACAACCTTCTGAAAGATGATATGCACTATATAAAAATGAACTTATATGATGACACTATTGTATGATTAGTTCCATGTATGCGCAAATGCTCTTACTCTCTTAAAGAGATATATCATATACTAACTTCATTATACTACACTTCTGTATCTTCCTCTTATATCATAATTGACACTTGTAACATATCTTTACATTACATACTTATATGTTCATATCCGAATAGGTGCGACCCAAAACAAAACACTAGTCAGCCCTAAAACAAAATATACAACGCTTCTGAACAAGTCAGCTCAAGCATGTTTACTACAATGCTAATTACATTATTAAAAACATATAACCAAAGTTTCTTAGCCATTACATTACAAAATAATTCACGCTGATCAAAATAGTAGTCGGCTCCCATGCTCTGTCTTCTGGACTACTGGTCTACTGATCTTCTTGTAACTGTGTTGTACTGTTGTTCCATACTATGCGTGTCTGGATGTATCATGTAAATGTGTCATACAAGATATATCTAAATGCGCATATGCTGACTTGATCTCTCACATGTGCATTGATGTGTTGATCACTGAGTATCTCTATCTGCCCTGTTTTCCATACTTAGTCATAAGTCAACTTTACAACAATCTCCCCCTTTGTCATTTATGGCAACAAAGGAATGTAGCCAGGTTACTCAAAACGAGTTAACACAAAAAGTGACTGTATATCATAACATCTTATATATATATATATATATATACATATACTCTTCCACATATACACATTCTATATTACTCCCCCTTTGACATTAATGACAAAGGTGTACAAAAACTAGTAAGTCTTCCGCATACTTACTACATGTAAACTTCAGGGTACACAATTTGAAGAGATTGGATCTCTTTCTGCCAAAATACTTTCATAGCATCAACTATTTGAAGATGCGCACATAGGGCACATGTTAGTTTCTCCATTTTTATCAAATCCATGCAAGGACCTTGATCATATGTCACCATGGTGTCATCAATCTATTTGATGTTCTCATTAAGGACTGCTAGAGATGGTGCAAGTGCATTTCTTAACTAGGTTTGCCTTATTCTTATCTTGCTGATTTCCAATTTTTCCTTCTCAATTTTATCCAACTTTCCTTGGTAGACATTATTTCATATATTCATGTCTTGCGTGGAAGTCTCGACTAATTTTATAATTCTATCAACCATTAGCTCTTCCTCTTCTACCTTTTTAGTGTGCTCAAAGGTGAACTTCAGTTTGTCCATGCAGTTGGCTATAACTTTCTTGCCTTTAGCTGCCAACTCTTTCAGTATGGATTGCCCAATTTTTAAGGAGTTCAAGTCTAAGGTAAAGTTCTTTACCAAATCATTCAGTCTCTCCTTCTTGTATTCATCTTCTACAATCTTAGTAGGAGATTCTACTAACCTTGTAAAGTGTGATTTGAAGTTTGACAAAATGTTGTCCACATCTTCAACTGATTGGACTTTAGCTACTTTCTAATCAGCAGGCACTAAGTCATTCAATATATTTACTATTTCCAAAAAGTGAGGATTCCTCATCACTTGCTTCTCTTTTTCCTTTTCCATAGCAAGAATGCTAATCTTAATTAGGTCTTCTTCTCCCCATGCATCCAAACTTGCTGAATCAGGAGTTAACCTTGACAACAATGAGGTGGATGGTGAGAATATTGTGTTCTGACTGGTATCCATGCATTTAACCTTTACTGGTATCTCTTTCATTGGTGTCTTATCACCTTGAGTATCATCTTGAGTATCTTTTTCTTCATCTGTGTCAATTGGATCATTGATGGGAACTTCATCCTGTTGTGCAGATGTATCATCAGTGCACATTTCTTCAGTGCTTACAAATGCCTTATCAACTTTGTCCATATCTTTTTCAGATGTTGTCATGGATATCTTTACATTGACAACTATTATAGTGTCTTCTGAGTCTTTATCTGTATCATAAGTTATTATCACTGTGGGCACTAAAACCTGTGGACCTGTCATAGGTGCTATCTAAATCACTGGTTTTGTAACCTGTTTAGGAGGAGCTGGAGTAGCTTTTGCTATAGGTTTCATTGGTGGATACATGCGTCTATCCATAAACACTTGTGCAAATGCCTTTTCAGTCTCCTTACCTATCTGCTCATATTATTTGTTCATAATCTGTAGGGTCCTTGCCTTAGTTCGGAGATGACGCTTCACCAGATCTAATAATATAGCCTTCTCATCATGTGAGCATACAGGGAGAAGAGTATCCAATGTTTCTTCTCTAATATTCATGTCTTCCTCTATTTCATGTCTTTTCATGATCTCCAATATGTTCCATAACTGATCCGGTATCACTGTCTTGAGTTCAAGAACTATTTTCTTAAACTTGATCATATGAGATATGATCATAGAATGTATCTTAGTATTATCAATTTCTTGATATTTGTCATAGACTTTAGAAAGTGTATCTAATCTCCCTTCATTTACAATCATGTTCCTCAAAACATTTAGACTAGGTCTAAATCCTACCTTAGGAGGAGCTTGAGTATTATTTTCTTTGCTCTGAGTGTTCCTTGAGGATCGATGATTTGTGGGTTCCTATTTTCTTCCTCTAGTCTTCTTGCTTGGTGTAGAAAGTGGGGATGATTAATCAATGGTGGTAGAGGGCACAGAGGTGCTCTCTACTTTCTTCTTCTTCTAGATCTGTTCATCTTTCTCAAGTTCTTTTTCTATCTTGGCATCTCTTGCTTTGTCAAGATCTTCTTGAGTGACTACATGAACTTTTAGTATGTTAGATGTAATTTTGGATGTTTTCCTTTTATTATCAACACTGTGTAAGATAGTATCCACTTCATTGGTCTTCTCTCTATAGGTGCCCCACCTAGGCTCATTAGGATCTTTGGGTGTAGACAATAGAACTTGCACATATCCTTCTAACACATGTTCTTCCACTTCATAACCAAGAGGATGAATCCATTTGGTTCTAGGTTCAACTACCTCCATGCATGTGCAATCCATTTCTACCATGAAACATATGGTATCCTTATATTTTTCAATTATCTTCTCATATAGTCTAAACCTATTATGTATTTTGATCCTGAATGTCTTTATATCCATATCCATGGCATCCCTTACACTACTGTCTAAAGTGACCTTAAGAGAAATTTGAGACATTGTGGGTTTGCTTCTATCTAGGTAAAGGTTTGCAACCTTTCCAAGAATATGGAAGTACAAATAGATTATTAGAGATCCAAACCTGAATGTCTTTCTTCTATCATGCTTGATGATTCAAATGTTGTCAATCAATTGACTGCACAAGATCTCACATAGGTTGTATTGAGTGTTATCCTTCACCATTCTGATGGCTGCAAGGACTGTTGCTGTAGAGACACTGTTTAACCTACTTGCTTGCTGAAAGTTATACCCAAGTATCATTGTTAAGAGTTTTATGTCATCTTCTTTGATAGGGTCAACTATCATTCCACACTTGTCACTTCTAGATAGGCAAACTTGCTTAATTTATTTCTTGACATCCTTACCAGTAGGAAAAACTAGTCTGGTCTTAGGAAGTCTGGTTAATTCATGGATTAGGTCTGTAGTGATATGCACAGGGATCTCACCAATCCAATAAAGATCATCATGTATTATGCTTAACAAAATCTTCACCCATTCTGGCTCATCAAACGCATGTGCATTCGAGTATTCAAAAATAGGGTTATCAATTAAGTCCACAAACTCATCCTTGAATGTGTAATCAGGTTTCATCATAGATCCCATATGAGTGGCTATGCTGATATCTCCTACTATTTCCTTCTTACAGTAAATATACGCACGGATATCTTCCACGTGAACAACACCTAGCAGGGTTTTGGAGAAAGCCCCTTCCACATCATCAGTATGGATTTGAATGGATGCCTCTTGAATAAAAATCTCTTCCTCTCTGCTATATCAAACACAATTGGGGTTGCCATACTTACTTGTAAATTTCTTAAGTAGGGTTTCATGAAATTCTAAAATGATGCGACTGCTAGGGTTCCATTCCAAACTTCTTGTCCATTCACTTAACTATCAAATCTATTATGCTTCCATGCCTTGATGTCTAGTGCTCCAATGCTCTCCAAATTTTGTGCTCTTGAATGCAAGTGTGAAGAAGATTGAACACTTACTTTCTTTTATACAATCTACCGCATTTAATGTTTGCAACCGTATGCAAATTACTCAGAGATTTTGAAACTTAGATCCCAATGAATTTGAGACAATGCGTGTATGCATACTGCAATATTATGTGCTTATAACCATGAATCCATAGGTGCATACTCAGAGGTGAGTATACCAACCGCGCAGGGGTCCTGAGCTAGAATAGCTCCCCCTAAGACCAAGAAGCTATATTCAAGCAGAAGTAGAGGGTGCATCCACTATGGATGCATCAACTACTTTGTCAACATCATTGTCCTTTTTTACTTCAACCCAAATTTTTCTTGAATCTTCATTTGCTTGAACAAACTTGACTTCTCCTTTTTCTTCAAATAGTGATTTCTTAGGATCCTCCTGCTTTTGAGTTTTGGATCTACAAAACTTTGAGATGTGTCTAGCCTTTCCACATGTGTGACAAATGATAGGAGGTTTGATGCTCTTCTTCATCATGCTGCATTTCTTTGTTGTGTGTCCATTGTAGTTACATATCTGACATGTAGTATTCTGCAAATTTCTTTGAGGTAGATTTCTCTGATTGCTTTGATTCATTCTTTTTTGATTCTATTGTGACTGATTTCTTTGATTTGTTTTGCAATGTATAGCCCTGTGACCAAATTTATTATAGGAGAAACAATAGCCATTGAAAGGTCTTACTGCTTTGCAATCTCTTTCCAAATGACCATGTTTGTTACATGCATAACAAGTTTTGTTAACTTGCTTGATTTCCCTTTTAGGTGGGTCTACTTTAATCTCTTCAACATTTTCAACTTTCCTTGCTTCTGAAGATGCTTCATGAGGTTTCTCTCTTTCTTGTAATGAATTGACCTTAGCTTGTGTTATATTGAATCCAAGATCAGTAGTGTCACCTTTTTGCTTTTGTGCATTGAGCTGAGATTGAAGTGAATCAGAACTTGTGTGAAGTTTATCAATCTTATCCTTTGCTTCTTTTAATTCAGATTCCAACTTATTTTAAATTATGTTTTCCAATTCCAGAACTTTCATGTTTTCTTTTAAGAGTTCATCATCTAGTTGTTTGTTTTCTTTGATCTTTTCTTCAATAGGAATTTGGGTATCTATGAGCTGTTCATCCAGATTTTCTACTTTATCTTTTAGAGACATTCTCTTCATTGAGCTTTTTGATTATTTTCCCTAAATCACTTGTAGAAAAATCTTTCAAATCTTTTCTTAATTTCTTGATAAGCATTTGTGAGCCATAAACTTTAAGTCTAAGTTTTTCATTTTCTTTTTCAGATCTATCAAGATCTTCAAGAGCTACTTCAAGATTCTTTTTCAAATTTTTTTCTTCTGCTGAGTCCATGATCTCCTCAAGTGGTTAAACTTATTTGCTAAGGACCAGATCTCTGATACCAATTGTTAGAAACACTGAGAGGGGGGGGGTGAATCAGTGTTTGTCTATTAATTACTTTCCAGCAACTTAAACATAAATCAAACATACATAGAATTAAGATTAACATAAGAACTCATAACACATGATGTGATTACGGGGAAACCTTGATCAAAGGAAAACCCCAGTGGGAATTAGTACCCACAAATATTGTACTAGGTATAATGAACTTGTTAAAGTTCCTTTGCCCTGTTAGAAGCAGTCTTTACAATTTGAGTACAATGACCTAGTTAAAGGTCTGACCCTATTAGGACTCTTTTACAAAACCATGTTAAAGCTATATGTCTCACTGCCTAGGCTCACTGACCAATAGGATGAAGGCTACAGCCTTTTGAAAGATGATATGCACTATATCAAAATGAACTGCAGTGATGACACTACTGTCTGATCAGTTATGTGTATGCGCGAATGATCTTACTCTCTTAAAGAGCTATATCATATACTGCACTTCTGTATCTTCCTCTTACATCATAATTGACACTTGTAACATATCTGTACATTACATACTTATATGTTCATATCCGAATAGGCGCAACCCAAAACAAAACACTAGTCATCCCTAAAACAAAATATACAATGCTTCCAAACAAGTCGGCTCAAGCATGTTTACTAAAATTCTAATTACATTATTACAAACATATAACCAAAGGCACTTAGCCATTACATTACAAAATAATTCACGTTGATCAGAATAGTAGTCGGCTCCCATGCTCTATCTTTTGGACTGCTGGTCTACTGATCTGCCTGTAACTTTTCCATATTGTTGTTCCATACTGTGCATGTCTGAATGTAGCATGTATATGTGTCATACAACATATATCTGAATGTGCATATGCTGACTCGATCTCTCACACATGCACTGATGTGGTGATCGTTGAGTATCTATGTTTGCCCTATTTTCCATACTTAGTCATTTTGTCTTTCATGACAAAAACTAAACATGACTTTGTTGCCATTATGACAACACAAAATTAGTCATGCATCCTCAGGAAGTCAACTTGCTAACAGATAGGTTGTATAAGAGGTCCATAGATGGCACTTTCCTCCGGTATTTTGACAAACAACAGCAAGAGAAACTATTGAAACTATTTCATGATGAAGCTTGTGGGGTACACTTTTCTTCATCATTTACTGTGTTCAAGATATTGAGATAGTGCTATTATTGGTCAAGAATGTTTAGGGATGCTTATCATTGGGTGGAAATATGTGAGAAGTGCAAAATGTTTACTAGAAAGCCACAGCTAGCAGTGCTACCCCTTAGACCAATGATAATTGAAGGTCCTTCTCAGTAGTGGGGTCTTGATTTTATTGGCCCTATAAATCCTGCATCTATTATAGGCCATACCTACATAATCACTATGATAGACTACTTCACTAAATTGGTGGAGTCAAAAGAAACTAAAAGAAATACTTCTGAAGTAGTATGTGATTTTATTAAAGAAAACATTCTGGTGAGGTTAGGAGTACCTATTATGTTAGTAATGGATAATGCCACATATTTTTCTTCTTGGAAAACTACTGAGTTTTTTTTGTTAAGTATGGCATTATGAATAGTCATTCATGTTACTATTTCCCACAAGGAAATGGTCAAGATGAGTCCAGTAACAAAAACCTGGTGAAAATTATGAAGAAAGTTGTAGCAGATAATCAGAGAACCTGGCACAAGAAAATACATGAAGCACTCCGGGAAGATAGGGTGACTCCAAAAAGAGCCATTGGCATTTCTCCTCTCAAACTTGTCTATGGAATTGAAGTCGGGATCCCACTACCATTGGAATTGGCTACTTGCAAATTGAGAACGTCGATAGAAGATGGTATATACAAACATGGTTTAGAAAAGAGAATCATGTACTTAAACAAGCTTGAATAAGAAAGGGAGAAAATGGTTGATCACATCACACACCATCAAATGCGTGTGAATAATTTTTTTGATAAAAAAAGAAGACCCTAGAAATTATTGGAAGGGGATATGGTGCTACTATGGGACAAATGTAGGGAACCTAAAGGCATGCATGGAAAATTTGAGACATTGTAGAAAGGGCCCTTCAAGATTCATCAGGCATTCAAGAAGAATTCTTTTAAGCTGACTTATCTAGATGGTGAGGCACTACCCTTGACATACAATGGTTAGGACTTGAAACTGTACTAGATCTAAATATAAAATAGGTTACCCATGTATTGTGCAATAGTTACATTTAGTTCATGCTTTTGTTTCCCTTAGTTAGGTTTCCTTTCCTTGTTTTCCTTTTTGTTTCTTGCTTTAGTTTTGTTGTGAGCCACCTTTTTATAAGCTTAGCGAAACCAAAGACTTGAGTTCCTTGCTTGGACATGTGAATGTCCAAGTCCCTAGACAGAGCCAACTGTTGCCCCATTTTTTTCTTCATATCTTCAAACAAAAATGGATGTTTTATGTCTAGTAATGGTTTTAAAATCATTGTGTAGATATTGATTCTAAGTCTAGTTTTTCCCTTAGGCTAGGAGGCCTTTATCAGATTTTCCCAAATCCACTTCTCTTTTATTAGCCGGGATGTTTTTATCCAAATTCATGTTATATTGGGTAGGTTAAGATCCCAAATTTTATAAAGGTCACAATTCAAAGGTTTCTAACATTGATTTTATGTGATTTTGAAATCTTTATCCTTGATGCTTCATTTTAACACATTGGCAGAAAAATGGTCTAGCTTCTCCTTGGCGGATTTTCACTAGCAGAGTGCGTTGTCTGCATATGACAAGTTTAAAAAGTATCAGCGGTCAGTAGAAGTTAGAAATAGATGATTTGAGGTTAGAAAAACTATCGCACTCAAAACGAATCCCTACGGGAAAGAGGAATGATGAAATGATGAAGAATCTAAGTTAAAAGCTTATTGGCGGAAAAGTGGAGAGTTGCTTCTCCATTACTCCAAGGAGTGGGTTTTGACCCACGGGGTGCATTTTCTGCTAAATCATTATACACAGGATCCTTGAGGAAGAATAAATCTTTTGTGTGACTTAAGGTGTAAAGAAAGCTAATAAAATTGTCATATATCATGGTAGAATTTCAATAGGCTAAAATTCCTCCTTGGCATATTTCTGACTAAGGAGTGCTCCAAAAGCATTTCTCCACCAAAAAAGAAGCAGAAAATTAATTATCCGCTGCCCCCATAAAGTTACCCTTATACTTCTCCAAAGTGAAAAGATGTTTTCTAATGGCCCGTAAAAGTAAGGTAATAAATTCAAATAAAGTCATTTTGCTTCATAATGGACATTTTCATAAATGCTTAAATCTTTTCACTCATGTGGCACGGGAAGTACAAAATTAATGGTAAAAATTTGGAAGTTATAAAATCAATGAAGTATGGTAAGAAAGAATTACCGTCTGTTTGTCAAATTTCATGAATTAAAACCCCTGGTTATAGCTGGTTCTTGTTTTTTATATTGCTGAGATAGATTCCTGGTTCTTGAATCAAGTTGATCAAAACATGGCCACCAGATTCATGGGATTTGATGGAATGAATGATGTTACATCTTAATGGCACAAAATCACAGATACTTCTCTGAGGTTCTTCAACATGCATAGCTTCCAGAATAGATTGGATGTAGAAAGAATACACGCCATTACTGAGAATTTGAAGGAGAGTAGGTTAGTTGAAGTCACCGACTTTCCTGTTGCAATTTAGGCTCTAGAGCTCATTCGTGAATGCATAGATCATTACAATCATGATACTAAGAAAATTATTTTGCAAAATGACATAGTGCTGCTCTTTATCAACTGAGATTCCATTCAGAACTACCTTCATATCCTGGAGCAAGCTGAATACTCGAAGATGAATTATAGCCAAGCGGTCACTTAATATGGAGTTAAGAAGATGACATTGCGAAAGGAGATAATGAAAACCTAGTTCCAGAAGCCTGGGAGCACCAAGGGAAAATTTCCTAAGAAACTTTATGGCACGGACCTAAAGCCAGAAATCATAGACATCCTAGTATTACTCCACAAGATCAGAGGTGAGAATGATGTACTTACCTTTGTTGAGCACCATTTCTTTCTGGTCCAGGTGATTTTCTCCCAACATAATTTTATTGATTGGGCTCACATGGTAAGAGAAAATATTTCAGATGCCCTAGATAGAGCTAAATATCAGAACAATTTCTATATGTCTTCAGTTTTATTATATATCCTAGCTACAATTCAAATTTGGCTAGGGCTTCCTAGGCTAGAAGAATTCCTAGACGATGTAAAGAGTTACAAATTCTTTCCTTGTTTGCAATTAAATAATAGTTATGCTGAGTATATCAATGTTAATGATGCATTCACAATGAGACTATGTAGGGAGTTGCAAGCTTTTTGAGAAAGGATATTTTCTCTAGAAGCTATGGCATTCATCAGCCAATTTGGGTGTTATTATATCCAATTTGCAAATTTCTCATATATTCATCTTGCAGGATTTGATGATTTCCCTTGAAGCTACCCAGGTATCCTGATGACATGATCATGTTGGTTGAAGTAATGAGGTAGGTATTCATAGTGAATTTGATCTATGCATGCACCAAAAAGAAAGGTTATGATTTTCCCATGACTATTGGAGCCTACAGTTGTGCATCCTAGTCTGATGCAAAGAATGTTTTGAAGGCATTCTTGAATAATTTTCAATTTCAAACATATGATGTTTCTAGACCCCAGTTTGATCTTGTGAACTATGCAAGAGATTGCTTGCAAATGGGTAAATTTATGCATCAAAGAAATGACATAGAAGACTATTGGGCCAATTGCAAGGATGATCTAGAAAGCAGAGATAGATTCTATGCAAGGTTAACTATTGAACAAATTAAAAAATTCAAAGTTAACATTGTAGTTGAAGGTGTAGAAGATGATGGCCAGAATATGTATGATGATACGTACATGGAGAAGATTAATCCCCTCCCTATAATCTCTAAACCCATGCTAGGTCAAGCCATTGATGACTTGTAGGCCTTGATGGATGGAATCTACAAAAGAACAAACAAATGGATCCAATGGATGACGGGCAGAAGGAAGAGGTCAGAAAGGAAGCCTCCTTCTCAACAAAATCCTACAAAAGTGACTATGAACACTCTTGCATCATCCTCAGTGACTATCCCAGCGTTAGCTAGAGAACTAGCTCAACCTACGGGCGAAGGCAATGAACCTCCTAAGAAAGCAATTCCACTAGAAAAAACATGCAGAGATGGCTCGTCTCCTGTCATTGGTTCAATAAAAGAAATAGCTTCCATAGATCTGGTCAAGTCTATAGCTGAGCCTATTAAAAGTGTAGAAACAAAGCAACCAGTTAAAGCTAGCACTTGGGATACACAAGGCGACACCTTGATTCAAGATACTCCAAGGCAAGGGTCCCCTATTATAGTAGAGGTGGGTGAGGAAAGTTCCAATACTTCAGCCACTGAATCAGATAAAGAGGCCAAAAAGAAACATGAAGTTTCTTGGGTCACTAAAGTAATCTCCTCCTCTCCAACTCTAGTAAATCCATTCGCTTCCAGACCAAAGTCTACTCCTTCGGTCATGAGGAAGTTGTTTATAGAGGAATTGGTTTCTACTGCCAAAGTTACTAGCGCCGATTCTTGGATAGAGAACACTCTAGAGCACAAAAGAAAGAGGATTGAAGAAGGACCTCCTAGCAAGGATACTCTTTCACGATCCTTAAAATCCAGTACCAGGGTATGTGCAAGATCATGAGGGGCCAAACTATGCCCTTAAGTGGCAATGAAAAATCAGAAAATCAGGGTTAGTAAACTTGACGTGAAAATTTGAACTAGCTATCAGAATAATATCAAAAAGTTTTAAGAATAGAATCTGTCAGAAATTTAATGTAGTTTCTAAACTACTAGGCATATTTCTAAAAAAATTAAATATGATTTGTGAAAAGTATAGATTTCAATGCAGTAGTACAAAAATTTCAGGAAAAAAATAAGAAGTAGGTGTATGTCTGACCACCTTAATCATAATCAAATGATAATATTTTTTTATAAGATTTTATATAAGTAGTAGACTCATGCTCGGATGTGAGACATATTTTTTTATAATTTTATTCCAGAAAAATAATTAATTATGAATTTTATGCTACAACATTTTCAAAATAAAATAACTCCCATGTCTGACCACCTTAACTCATTGAAAAATTTAAAAAATTCAAAAACAAAAAAATGTCCCTTATAGTAGGTGAAGCATAGAATGTGATGCATTTTTTGAATTTCAAAAATGCTATACCATTTGAAAGTTATAGTTGTTTTTCAATCAATATATAAATCAACACTTTACAAGTAACTCAATTAGAAAATAACTAATAATTACTTACCAAATTCAAAATTTGATAGTAATTATATCGATAGAAAGATGATAATCTCCTTAAGATACCCTTTTTGTTTCATCAAATTCGGGTGAAAAAAAAGTCATCAACTACATGGACGAAGTCTGGAACTCAGAGAAATAGGGGAAAAACACACTTTTGTGACATTTTTAAAGTTGACCATGTAGGTTTGGTGTACAAAGCAATACTGAGCCTAATCGGGTACCCAAAAATGATGGCAGAATTTTGATTTTTAAATTTTCCCTCCCATTTCTCCCTCCTTCATATGATATATTATATATCAAAAATTATATATTAGATTATGGATTATATATATTAAATATTATATAATATCTATTTTACATTAAATATTATATATTATATATTAATATATGTTTTACAATATATCACATAATATGTTCATATTTAAATTATATATATATATAGTAAAAAATATATATTCAATATGATATGTATTCTATATTGTATATTAAATATTGTTTTATATATAATAAAATGAAGCATAATATATGTTATATATAGGACATATTAATATATAGGTTTATTACACCAGTAAAAGACATCAAAAAGGTTTCCAAAAGGGTCATAGAGGGTTCCTAGGGGTCCTAACACATGGGAAGGTGTACTAGGACCCCTTAGGTCCCTTTGTAACCCCCGAGAACACATTAGAACACTCAAGTGTGTCCCAAGGGGTCATAAGACCCCCTGAGACACACTTGAGTGTTGAAATGTGTCAAAAGGGATCATTGAGATTTCCTAGGGGTCCTAACGCATGAGAAGGTGTACAAGGACCCCTTACATCCCTCTGTGACCCTCGAGACATATTAGAAGACTTAAGTGCATCCGAAGGGGTCGTACAAACCCTTGTGACACACTTGAGTGTTTAAATAGTTTGAAAGGGGTCATGGGGACTTCCTAGGGGTCATAACGCGTGAGAAGGTATATTAGGACCCCTTAGGACCCTCTTTGACCCCCGGGGACACATTGAAACACTCAAGTGTGTCTAAAAGAGTCCCACGACCCCTTGGGACACACTTGAGTGTTCCAATGTTTCCCCTGGGGTCAAAAAGGGACTTCTTAGGGGTCCTAACATGTAAGAAGGTGTACTAGGACCCCTTAGGTCTGTCTTTGACCCCCAAAGA
>MU225252.1:188285-203786 GCA_018584345.1 Thuja plicata | reverse complement strand
TCCGATGACCCCTTTTGACACATTTCAACACTTAAGTGTGTCCCAAGGGGTTGTATGACCTATTAGCACACACTTGAGTGTTCTAATGTGTTGAAAGGTGTCATAGGCACTTCCTAGGGGTCCTAGTATGCCTTATCATGCGTTAGGACCCTTAAGAAGTACCCATGACCCCTTTTGACGCATTTAAACACTCAAGTGTGTCCCAAGGGGTCGTATGACCCCTTAGAACACACTTGAGTGTTCTCATGTGTCGAAAGGGATCATTGGAACTTCCTAGGGGTCCAAGTATGCATTATCACGCGTTAGGACCCCTAGGAAGTCTAGATGGCCCCTTTTGACACATTTCAACACTCAAGTGTGTCCCAAGGGGTTGTAAGACCCCTTAGGATAGACTTGAGTGTTTTCATGTGTAAAAAGGGGTCATCTTGACTTCCTATGGGTCCTAGTGTTAGGGATTTTTCTTGTATGAATCATAGTGCTTGAAATGACTACTTGAACACTATGCCTCCTAATACTGATTCAGATACAAGAAAAGCCTAATTGCTAAGGATTGGATAAGATATTTCTTTATTTTTGAGCTCCACATATACTTAGGCAGGTTTTACCTCTTAATGATTACTGATTACATAGTATATATAAAAATGGACATTGATTTGCTATGTATCTTTGTTAAACCAAATTATGAAACACCTTTCAAATGATCAAGCACAACCAAATGAAAAGCTTAACCAGACAAACTATGATTGTCAATATAAGAAAAACCAGTGATACAAGGACTTTCATCCTTCTTTCTTTTAAGGAGGGATAACCTAGTTGATTCACTCTCTAAGGAATCCTCAAAATGAACTATAATGAATACAATTATCTAGACATGGAGATAACATAAATAAAGATTTTAATATTTAAGTGGTTGTTTGATGAAGAAAACCACTAGAAAAATCAAGACCAGTGCCTTATCTATTGGGTAATAGAGTCAAACACACATGCATTCCCAGAAAACCATAAATCCAAACTCACAAAATGCAAGTGAAATGCCTTGCAAATCACCCTTTTCACTTCAAAACCTGGACATCAGATTCATATATAGACATTCAACTCTCAGATTTTTCCCCTGAGAATTAATCTCTCCTTGAAAGAGACCCAGAAACAATCTCACAACTACCTTATAGCTAATGTATTAAAGTGCCTTACAAATAAATACATAAGTATCAAAGTCAAATATATAAAGACATCAGACAAGTTTTGAACATGAATTTCCTTCATCCTTCATTAAAATTCATCTGGATATACACATTTGCAAAATAAAGAGACATAGGAAATAATACTCAAAAGCCAGAATACTGCCCAACAGTGTAAAATTCAACATCCACCTTACAATGGAGAAAAAACCAAATATAGGAGAAAGGAAAAAACAACCCAGTCACCGAAACCTGTCTGTCCCAAGAAAATATATGCAACTGCTCAAACTGAAATTGCAAAAATCAGATTTGGTTTTCCCTTAATTGGTCTAAAAAATCATGATCTCCTTTACGAGACCTTTCTGGCAACATATAATACTCCATGGTTTGGACAAGATTTTCCCTCTGAAACTTTAATTCAAGTTTGCTTTCCCGTGCAGATTTTTATTTAAAATTTGAAATATTTGCAATTGAATTTAATTATTTTTCAATAGTTGAACTATTGAAATGAGACAAATTTAACTTTAATATTTCCCCTTTTCTAGATTTTGTCTCATTGTGACACTTGTCACCTAGGCTTAATGGCTTAGTGGTTAGATGGTGAGAATCTTTCCATTAAGCCATTAAGTCAGCCCTTGGATCTTGTTGAAGCTGCTCACTTTTTAATCCTTTTCCATTTGTGATAGATTTAATTAAATATTTCAATTAATTCATTATTTCCCCAGGATGCACCAAAATGCGACACTTGTTGCTTGGGCTTAATGGCTTAATGGGTAGATAGTGAGCATCTTTCCATTAAGCCATTAAGTCAACCTTTGTTTTTTTGTCAACTTGCACACTAGTTAACGCACTTGTTGAAATGAATTAAAAAAACATTTGAAATTTTTGCATCTCACCAAAATGTGACAAGTTTCACCCTTTGATTGGTCCACAGGTCCACTTGGCGCCACATGTCGATCTCTCATTGGTGCCTCTGAACTGCACTGCAATTGTGCCACTTAGTGCCTATTGGGCACCACATGGCGTCCTCTGATTCACTGACTGATCCACTGGGCACCACTTGTCATTTGTGCCATGTGGACCAATGGCTTAATGACTTAAGCTTATCTTACTTGCAACTTTCTCACTAATCCATTAAGCCATTCGTCAATTTTGACCACCTCGATATTCATGCCCAAACATGCAACCTCTTATGCCCATTCATATGCCTCATCATCACTACGGGCCCCACCAAAATTTGGATGTCTTCTCCTCGGGCATGGTTTTTGAGGCAAGTTTTCAACTCCTCTATGCATGCCCATAGCCTCTTCTTTTCTCCTTCAAATTACATATTGAGGCTTGTTGCTTATGAACACTATGAAATCCCCTTTCATGATGAATGTGGGATTAATGGATTTGAAGTTTTTGAAGATTTATGTTCATTTTCATCCAAAATATGGGGGCCCCACCACACACTAAGTCTCTATCCAAGAGGCCCACCAAATGACCTCTTGGTTCTTTTACTTATTTCATATATGATGCCCTTTAGTATATAAATACTAAATATTGACCATGCATAGGCAATGTGGGATTAATGTTCTTTGTGATTGTTATGGGAAGTTTCGACATTTATGTACACAGTTGAGTATATATCAAGAACCAAGAAGAATTTCAAAGATCGCTCCAATGAGCACCTGGAGAATTAGGTTTGCGAAAACATATCCAAAATTGAGCCCGATCCAATGGTGGAATTGAAAATTATTCCCCCCGCAATATGACTATTTTTTATCTCCTTCAAATTTGTGTTTGCAAAAACTTTATTCAATCTTTCCCAAACAGCTTCCACTGCCTTCTTCTCCATTTGCTATGCAGCCCATGAATGGTATTAAAGAAAAAAAATTAACATGCCTTATTTATGGTTCCACATTTTGGTACGCTGGTTTCTCCTTCAATCGGCTATGGCTACTTGCTTATTGGTTTTAAATGCTTTGTTAAAACTTCACTCCCTTTAGACAACTTTCACACATGCTTGCTGTGTTACTTATTATTTGTTTTCTTCACCAGTTGTATTCATGCTTTCAAAACATCCACTCTTCGAATGAAATCTTGCAAAAACACTCATGATTTTCCAATTTGTGCCAATCACAAACTATCAATTACCATTAAAACTTGTTCTGAGAACTTGTCAAAGAATGGTTCTAGAACTTCAAACTATGCTCAATGAGAAATAGGCCTCTAGAATTCTCGGTGGGTGCTCATATAATGGTAAACTCACCTTTCCATAGATCTATTTATGTGTATAGAGATAACTTTTACACCTCTACAAACTGATCACGCTAAAAATAATTAGCCTCTGGAACTAGCTTCAAAAACTGACGAAAATAAGTAACTTGAGAGTGGTGTTGGGCACACACATTCCATGGCTAACATTATTCCATACTACCAAGTGACATCTGATGAAAGTAAATAAGTCAAAATATTTTAATCATCTAAGTCACCTCTTTAGGATAATTCTGCAAATTACCCTGTCAAATAATAATGAAATGCATTTGGTTCCGACTTTGAAAACAAGCCAAGAGACCTCCTGGGAATTCGAGCCTCTGGATACTGAAAGTATGTGATATGGAGAATATGGATCTAGAAGAGTGTCTCTTGACAATTATCTAGACACATTTGGTGTCCCCTCTAAAGTAGCCACTTGAAGATGCAGAAAATAGAAAACATGAGGAATACTGAGTTCTACAAATGGAAAGAAACTTGGAAAGTGTGCAAACAAAATTCTCAGGATCTGAAACCATGCAAACTTGAAGAAAATTTGGTCTATAATTTAGGAAAACCATTTTCCTAATGTGACCAGTCACAATATTCAAGATATAACCTCACAAACAGGGCCTCTGACCAAACTGTGCAACTGATCTGCATCAAATTGTTAGAAACTGCAAACAGAATCAGATTGGAAAACTGGGCAAACGGATTCATCATGACCTGAAAATCATTAGGATAGCACATTTCCATGCCTAGAATACAGTGGAACTTTCAATTATCCATCTCACTCAACCGGGTGTGAAATTGTAAGACCTCAAAGTAGGTCATTCAAAAATCTGCATTTGACAGTTTGGCACACTGATAGAAACTGCAAATGGAATGGGCTTAGCAACTTGACCAAATAGACTAGTCACAATTTGAAGACAGAAATTAAAGAATTATTTGACCTCTATAATGGAGTACAAGAGAAATTTTTTCAATTAGGTCAATCAAACAGGGCTACTCAGAATTCTGATCAATTACACAATGCATGACAACATTAAACTACCAACTTTGAGGGGTTTGAAACCTAGTCAAAGCATATCGAAATGACTTGGGATTTGAAATATAAGTTCTTTGATATGTATAATAAACATACCCAAAGTGGCAGGTCATGAAACATTTCTGGGTGCAAGATATTCAAAGGCAAACTAGGCCTATTACAACAGATTGACACTAAGGCACAAATGCAGATTTTGACAAGTGCTGAAAACAAGACATTACGAAACACCTCAAAAATTCAAATTAATGACTTGGGATGTATTCAAATACCTAAAAAAAAGTGATTAGCACCTTACATGCATCATAGACCTTAGGATCTCATCAGGGAAAATAGGCTCAAAAAGCACTTATAAGGGGGTCAAAATGCAAACTTTTAACATGGTACTTCAAAAACCCTTACTACTTTTTTTCAGTCCCAACAGTGACTCTGACTATGGACGCATGCCCCATGTGGGCATGCAGAGAACTTTTATAATCTCATGGTATAGCAGACCACCGAAAAAAAACATTAGACTTTCTACTTTCACTTTCTCTCTCTTCTCTTTTGAATCTCTTCTACAAAAGAAGGGAACCTCTTTATTGAAAGGAAACACACCACATGACTAAAAGGAAAGTGACTATACAACATGTACATCATTTACAAAAAGCCTCAAACATCTCCACAACTGAAATCAACACTTGCCTCTATCATAAACCTGATTTTCATTTTCATTTTCTTGAGGTAAGATGAAAGTATCATTCATATTAGTTTCACCAATTTCATGTACATCTTCAATCTCCTTGTTTGGAAAAACAAAATAACTCTCTTCATTTTCATAGTGTATATAAAAACTAGACACACTTTCTTCATCTTGTCCACTATGAAAATATACATCAGCATGCTCATGAATACTAACATCAAACTGAAATTCATCCTCATAAACTGATTTATGCATGCTATCAATCGGAAACATAAAGTGTTCAAACTCTACTTCAACAAATAAGTCATATGTGTCATGAATTTGTAACTCACCTTGTGTATCCAACCAGCAATCAAATGAGGAATCAAACTTGTATTCACACATGTCATCAACATCAGCCTCAAAAATTACTCCACAATTTTCCAGTGTATCTTCACAATCACACACTGAATTAGCAACAACATCATCATAAAACTTGTTATCACATGCCGACTGATTTTCAACAAATACTTGATCATATCTTTCATCACCAAACACAACATTTGTATCGTAATCATTGTCACAATTAGAAGAGAAGCAATCTGATTTCTTATTGCAGTACAACACTGTATCATCATCAAAATCATAACTAACCAAATCTGAAATTTCATCATGCTCTTCAAAAAGTGGATTGATAATTCCATGCAAAGCTCCTTTGTACACATTTTGACAAATGATGGGCTGATCCATATCAACATCCCCATCATACAACAGGTTAACAAACACCTTAAAACTAATTTCAACATCAACATCATGTGTACTTTTAGCATACGAGGAAGAAAATTCACTTACAACTTTATGGAATTCCTTTGCACAATTAGGTAACTCAGTATTATGTGAAATGCATTCTTCAACTACTTTATCCTCATATTGCAATGATGAACTTCCTTCAAAACTATCAACTACAAGCTGATTTATACCATGCAAGGATAAAACATCATTTTTAGATTCAGAAGAAAGAACTCTACCTTCATTTTCATGAGAAAAATCACTCCCATCATTGCTCTCTTCTTCCCAGGTTGCATCAGACTCATAGGAAGATGGAAAAACACTTTTATTGTCCTCATCTTCACTTGGATAACAAGTTTCAGCCTCATTATCATCACTAGACTGTGGTACACACCGATCACTTTCATTTTTATTTGATGCCCCTTCATTCCGTGATGGATCAACACTCTTGTTCTCATCACTTGAAACACAGCTTTCAGCTTCTTCATTCCTATAAGACTGAGATGCATGTTCTTCAACATCATCATTAGTAATATTCTCAACATAATATAATTCATCAATAGGAGAAGCAACAACTGAAATTACTTCTTGCATTTGGGAAACATCAAGTGAATCAACTTTATCATCTACTACTATAACATTACAAACACATGTGTCCTTTTCACCAAAAATAGAATCAGATCTTTGTAACAAAGAAACTCCAACACCACATGTTCTTAAGTCTGAAATTTCAATAACATTATTTGCAATAGCAGGGCATACTACATGCTGATATGAATTTGAAACTTTAACATGACATTCACTTCCACTTTCAAATGTATCTTGTCGGCAAACACCTCAAGAGAAATGGTTCTTTATCAGTCCATACTTCATGTAATTTTCAATCTCTATAGCTGCCATGAATGATTGATGCAAAGTCTTAGGTTCTTTATCGCGCAACAAATAGCTCATATCCTTATCAAATGCATCAAAGTAGATAACTACACACACTTGATCATTGGGCCTACAATTTTCAGGGATCTCATTATAAACCTTTCCAAATCTAATGTTAAAAGTAGGAACTAGTTCTTCATTCTCAATCCTAATTTGTAACAACTTAGTAAATGCATCATGTACACTTACTCTTTCACCGAATTGCAACATGAAGGCTGAATGCAACTCACTCCAAAAGGATATCAAACATGCTGGTAAAAAA
The DNA here is from genome assembly GCA_018584345.1 of Thuja plicata. NCBI lineage: Eukaryota > Viridiplantae > Streptophyta > Pinopsida > Cupressales > Cupressaceae > Thuja > Thuja plicata. Next base: position 196,680 of record MU225252.1, on the reverse strand, counting down.
GAAAACCACTCACGAGCATCATCCCTTAAAGTCTAAACAAAAAATTTCATATGAACATCTTCATGCACAATCTCAAAATCATCCATCAAATCAATAAACAACTCAATATGCTGACTTGCTGAATCATGTCGTTTCCCATAAAATATTGGCAATTTGTCTTTAATGCCATTAGGAATAACATTGGGAAAACCATGTATGCCATCAAAACAAAATGGCATGTACCTTCTAGTAGAGATAGATCTATTGATACTACTGATGGGCTACCCTCTAGGTGAACTGAAATCCTCCATTCTTCATAGACTCAAGAATTTATTCACCAAAATGAAAGTTAGATTTCTATCTTGCAGTAGATCTATAATCTCTCCACTAACTTTTACAACAACATACTTCAATACTTCACATCAAACATGCTAAAACCTTTTCTTACTGAAGTATGCAACCAAACTCAAAATTTCTCCTCCTTTGTGTTGAAACCACTTAATGGAGAACAAACATTTGTATATCTTTCTTTCATGAAAAGATGAAGATTACCTAGACCAGAATTGCAGCGGCTGCTCTTTTTTCTTTCTTGACTTGAAACACTGTAGATCTACAACCTTTTGTGTAGCTTCATCAGGTTTTTTCTTGGTAGAGTCACCATCTCCTTACAGAGGAGAACTTTCAAACAACAAAATCTATTTTCCAAATTATTTTCAATTCTAGGTTCATTCTAACCAGCAAAGTCACACAGTCTTTTTCTTCCTTTCACTGCAAATAAAAACACACTGTCCAAGATACCTCTCTTAAAGATCTGAAACAAATTTCAGATTCTTTTTCTTGACACTCTTTCTCATAATTAGATTTAGAATATTGATTTAGCCAAGCAAGGAAACAAATGTCTTAAACTTGCTGATCTTAAACATCGAATCACAACTGATAATCACAAATTACACTGGCACACAAAAACTAGGATTCTTCAAATTAAACAGAGATTCCACCCATAACATGTATGGGATTAAGATTCACAAACCAGTCCAGAAATGAAGCAACAAATGATTAGCTCCTATGAGCTTTTAACCTTCACTTCTCTACCAGATTACAATTTCTGGGTTTCAATAAAACAAAAGTTCTAATATATCCCCAGTGGAGTCGCCATTTTGTTAGGTGACTCGGATGGGCAAAACTCTTTCTCTGGTAATTATGAATACTTTTCTGCAACTAGATTCTGGGATACCTTTTAAATATGATCTTTAAATAACTTTGTCCCCAACTGAGTCACAATTTTGTTAGGGATTTTTCTTGTATGAATCACAGTGCTTGAAATGACTACTTGAACACTATGCCACCTAATACTGATTCAGATACAAGAAAATCCTAATTGCTAAGGCTTGGATAAGATCCTTCTTCAATTTTGCGCTCCACATATACTCAGGCAGGTTTTACCTCTTAATGATTACTGATTACATATTATATATAAAATTGGACACTGATTTGCTATGTATCTTTGTTAAACCAACTTATGAAACACCTTTCAAATGATCAAGAACAACCAAATGAAAAGCATAACCAGACAAACTATGATTGTCAATATAGAAAAAACTAGTGATACAAGGACTTTCATCCTTCTTTCTTTTAAGGAGGGATAACCTAGTTGATTCACTCTCTAAGGAATAATCAAAATGAAGTGTAATGAATACAATTATCTAGACATGGAGTTCAGATAACAGAAATAAAGATTTTAATATTTGAATGGTTGTTTGATGAAGAAAACCACTAGACAAATCAAGACCTGTGCCTTATCTATTGGGCAATAGAATCAAAAACACATGCATTCCCAGAAAACCATAAATCCAAACTCACAAAACCCAAGTGAAATGCCTTACAAATCACCCTTTTCACTTCAAAACCTGGACATCAGATTCATATACAAACATTCAACTCTCAGATTTTGCCCCTGAGAATTACTCTCTCCTTGAAAGAGACTCAGAAACAATCTCATAGCTACCTTATATCTAATTTTTTTAAGTGCCTTACAAATCAATACATACGTTCATCAAAGTCAAATATATAAAGACATCAGACAAGTTTTGAATAGGGATTTCCTTCATCATTCATTAAAATTTATCTGGATATACATGTTTACAAAACAAAGAGAAATAGGAAATAAGACTCAAAAGCCAAAATACTGCCCAGCAGTGTAAAATTCAACATCCACTTTACAATGGAGAAAAAACCAGATATAGGAGAAAGGAAAAAACAACCCAGTCACCGACACCTGTCTGTTCCTAGAAAATATTTGTAACTGCTCAAACTGAAACTGTGAAAATCTGATTTGATTTTCCTCAATTGGTCTACAAAATCATGATCTCCTTTCTGAGACCTTTCTGGCAACATATAATACTCCATAGTTTGGACAAGATTTTCCCTCTAAAAATTTAATTGAAGTTTGCTTTCCCGTGCAAATTTTCATTTAAAATTTGAAATATTTGAATTTGAATTTAATTATTTTTCAATAGTTGAACTATTGAAATGAGACAAATTTAACTTTAGTATTTCCCCTTTTCCAGATTTTGTCTCATTGTGACACTTGTCACCTAGGATTAATGGCTTAGTGGTTAGATGGTGAGCATCTTTCCATTAAGCCATTAAGTCAGCCTTTGGATTTGTTGAAGCTGCTCACTTTTTAATCCTTTTCCATTTGTGATAGATTTAATTAAATATTTCAATTAATTCATTATTTCCCCAGGATGCCCCAGAGTGCGACACTTGTCACTTGGTCTTAATGGCTTAATGGGTAGATAGTGAGCATCTTTCCATTAAGCCATTAAGTCAACCTTTGATTTTTTGTCAACTGCACACTAGTTAACCCACTTGTTGAAATGAATTAAAAAAAATATTTGAAATTTGCACATCTCACCAAAATGTGCCAAGTGTCACCCTTTGATTGGTCTGTAGGTCTGCTTGGTGCAACATGTCAATCTCTCATTGGTGCCTCTGAAGTATACTACAATTGCACCACTTGGCACCTATTGGGCACCACGTGGCATCATCTAATTCATTGACTGATCCAATGGGCGCCACTTGTCATTTGTGCCTTGTAGACCAATGGCTTAATGGCTTAAGCTTATCTTCCTTGCAACTTTCTCACTAAGCCATTAAGCCATTCGTCAATTTTGGCCACCTTGAGATTCATGCCCAAACATGCAACCTCTTATGTCCAGCCATCTGCCACATCATCGCTGTGGGCCCCGCAAAAATTTGGATGTCTTCTCCTCGTGCACAATTTTCGAGGCAAGTTTTCAGCTCCTTTATGAGCACCCATAGCCTCTTCTTTTCTCCTTCAAATTACATATTGAGGCTTTTTTCTTATGAACACTATGAAATCCCCTTTCATGATGAATGTGGGATTAATGGATTTGAAGTTTTTGAAGATTCCTGTGCATTTTCGTCCAAAATATGGGGGGCCCACCACACACTAAGTCTCCAGCCAAGAGGTCCACCAAATGGCTTCTTGTTTCTTTTACTTATTTAATATATGATTCCCTTTAGTATATAAATACTAAATATTGATCATGCACAGGCAATGTGGGATTAATGTTCTTTGTGATTGTTATGGGCAGTTTAGACATTGTTGCGCACAGTCAACTATATCTTGAGAACAAAGAATAATTTCAAATATCACTCTAGTGAAATTTTTGTGAATTAGGTTTGAGACAACATATCCAAAATTGAGCCCGATCCAATGGTGGAATTAAAAGTTATGCCCCTCGCAATATGACTATTTTTTATCTCCTACAAATTCGTGTTTGCAAAAAATTTATTCAATCTTTCCCAAACAGCTTCCACTGCCTTCTTCTCCATTTTCTATGCAGCCCATGAATGGTATTAAAAAAAAACAATTAACATGCCTTATTTATGGTTCCACATTTTTCTACGCTAGTTTCTCCTTCAATCAACTATGGCTGCTTGCTTATTGGTTTTAAATGCTTTGTTAAAACTTCACTCCCTTTAGACAACTTGCGCACATGCTTGTTGTGTTACTTATTATTTGTTGTCTTCACCAATTGTATTCATTCTTTCAATACATCCACTCTTTGAAAGGAAGCTTGCAAAAAGACTCATGATTTTCCAATTTGTGCCAAACAAAAACTATCAATTACCATTAAAACTTGTTCCGAGAACTTGTGAAAGAATGGTTCCAAAACTTCAAACTATGCTCAATTTCAGGTAGGCCTCTGGAATTCTCGGTGGGTGCTCATATAATGGTAAATTCACCTTTTCATAGAGATATTTATGTGTATAGAGATAAATTTTACACCTCTGCAAACTGATCACGCTAATAACAATTAGCCTCTGGAACTAGCTTCAAAAATTGACGAAAACAAGTAACCTGAGAACGGCACTCGGCACACACATTCCATGGATAACATTATTCCATACTCCCAAGTGACATCTGATGAAAGTAAATAAGTCAAAATATTTTAATCATCCAAGTCACCTCTTCACAATAATTCTACAATTTACCCTGTCAAATAATAATGAAATGCATTTGGTTTCGACTTTGAAAACAAGCCAAGAGATCTCCTAGGAATCTGAGCCTTTGGATACTGGAAGTATGTGATATGGAGAATATGAATCTAGAAGGGTGGCTCTTGACAATCATCCAGAAATATTTGGCATTCCCTCAAATGTAGCAACTTGAAGATGCAGAAAAGAAAAAACATGAGGAATACTAATTTCTGCAAATGGAAAGAAACTTGGAAAGTGTGCAAACAAAATCCTCAGGATCTAAAACCTTGCAAAATTGAAGAAAATTTGGTCTAAAATTTAGGGAAACCATTTTATTGATGTGACCAATCACATTATTCAAGATATAACCTCACAAACAGGGCCTCTGACCAAACTATGCAACTAATCTGCATCAAATTGTTAGAAACTGCAAACAAAATCGGATTTGCGAACTGGGCAAACAGATTCATCATGACCTGAAAATCATCACGATAGAAAATTTCCGTGCCTAGAATATAGGGGAGCTTTAAATTATCCATTTCACTCAAATGGGTGTGAAATTGTAAGACCTCAAAGTAGGTCATTTAGAAATCTACATATGACAGTTTGGCACACTGATAGAAACTGCAAATGGAATGGGCTTTGCAACTTGACCAAATAGACTTGTCACAACTTGAAGATGGAAATTAAAGAAGTATTTGAACTTTTTAATGGAGTACAAGAGGAATTTTTTCAATTAGGTCACTAGGTCAAAAGTTATAGTTAGTCAAACAGGGCTACTCAGAATTTTGATCAATTACACAATGCATGACAACAGTAAACTACCAACTTTGAGGGGTTTGAAACCTAGTCAAAACATATCGAAATGAATTGGGATTTGAAATAAAAGTTATTTTATATGCATAATAAACATCCCCAAAGTGGCGGATCATGAAACATTTCTGGGTGCAAGATAATCAAAGGCAAACTAGGCCTATTACAACAGATTGACACTTAGGCACAAATGCAGATTTTGCAGATTTTGACAAGTGCTGAAAACAAGACATCACAAAACAACTCAAAACTTGAAATTAATGACCCAAGATGTATTCAAATACCTAAAAAAAATTTATTAGCACCTTACATGCATGATAGACCTCAGGATCTCATCAGGGAAAATAGGCTCAAAAAGCACTTATAAGGGGGTCAAAATGCAAAATTTTAACATGGTACTTCAAAAACCCTTACTGCTTTTTTTTCAGTCCCAACACCTAGTACGTCTTATCACATGATAGGACCCCTAAGAAGGCTCCTAAGACCTCTTGGGACACACTTGAGTGTTCTAATGTGTCGAAAGGGGTCATGGCGACTTCTTAGGGGTCCTAACGCATGATAAGACATACTAGGACATCTAGGAAATCCCCATGACCCCTTTTGACACATTAGAATGCTCAAGTGTGTCCTAAGGGGTCTTATGACCCCTTAGGAAACACATGAGTGTTCCAATTTGTTGAAAGGGGTCATGGGGATTTCCTAAGGGTCCTAATGTGTGATAAGGCATACTAGGACCCCTAGGAAGTCCCCACGACCCATTTCGACATATTTCAATGCTCAACTATGTCCCATGGGGTAGTAGAACCCCTTACAAAACACTTGAGTGTTCCGATATGTCGAAAGGTGTCATGGGAACTCCCTAAGGGATTGAACGTGTGATAAGGCATACTAGGACCCCTAGGAAGTCCCCATGACCGCTTTTGACACATTGGAATGCTAAATCTACGACCCCTTAGGATACATTTGAGTGTTCTAATGTGTCAAAAGGGGTCATAGGGACTTGCTAAGGGTCCTAACACATGATAAGGTATACTAGGACCCCTAGAAATTCCCCATGACCCCTTTCCACACTTTGGAATACTCTAGTGTGCCCTAAGGGGTCCTACGACCGCTTGGGACAAATTTGAGTGTTTTAATGTATCGAAAGGGGTCATGGGGACTTTTTAGGGGTCCTAACATATGATAAGGCATACTAGGACCCCTAGGAAGTCCCCATTACCCCTTTCGACACATTAGAACACTCATGTATGTCCTAAGGGGTTGTAGGACCCCTTAAGACACACTTGAGCATTCCAATGGTTCATAAGGGGTTATGGGGACTTCCTAAGGGTCCTAATGCATGATAAGGCATACTAGGACCCCTAGGAAGTCCCCATGACCCCTTTTGATACATTGAAATGCTCAACTATGTCCTAAGGGGTCCTACAACCCCTAGGAAGTCCCCACGACCCCTTAGGAACCACTTGAGTGTTCTAATGTGTTGAAATGGGTCATGGGAATTTCCTGAAGCTCCTAACACGTGATAAGGCATAATAGGACCCCTGGGAAGTTCCCATAACCCCTTTAGACACATTAGAATGCTCAAGAGTGTCCCAAGGGATTGTAGGACCCCTTAGGACACACTTGACTACTCCAATGTGTCAAAAGGGGTAATGGGGACTTCTTAAGGGTTTGAATGCGCGATAAGGCATACTAGTACCCCTCAAAAGTCCCCATGATCCCTTTCGACACATTGAAATACTCAAGTGTGTCTTAAGGGGTCCTACGACTGCTAGGGACAAACTTGAGCATTCTAATGTATCGATAGGGGTCATGGAGAATTTTTAGGGGTCCTAATGCGTGATAAGGCATACTAAGACTCCTAGAAAGTCCCCATAACCCCTTTCAACACATTAGAACACTCAAGTGTATCCGAAGGGGTTGTAGGACCCCTTAAGACACACTTGAGCATTCCAATATGTCAAAAGGGGTCATGGGGACTTCCTAAGGGTTCTAACGTGTGATAAGGCATACTAGGACCCCTAGGAGGTCCCCATGACCCGTTTCAACACATTGGAATGCTCAAGTGTGTCCCAAGGGGTTGTAGGTCCCTTTAGGACACACTTGAGTGTTCTAATGTGTCGAAAGGGTTCATGGGGACTCCTTAGGGGTCCTAACATGTGATAAGGCATACTAGGACCCCTAGGAAGTCCCTGTAACCCCTTTTGACACATTGGAATGCTCAAGTGTCTCTTAAAGGGTCCTTAGACCCCTTAGGACACACTTGAGTGTTCTAATTTGTCGAAAGGGGTCATGGGGACTTCCTAGGGGTCCTAAGGCATGATAAGGCATACTAAGACCCCTAGGAAGTCCCTATGACCCCTTTCAACACATTGGAATTCTCAAGTGTGTCCTAAGGGGTCCTACGACCCCTTGGGACCCACTTGAGTGTTCTAATGTGTTGAAAGGGGTCATGGGAACTTCTTAGAGGTCCTAACATGTGATAAGGCATACTAGGACCCCTAGCAAGTCTCCATGACCTCTTTCAACACATTGGAATGCTCAAGTGTGTACTAAGGGGTCCTACAACCCCTTAGGACACACTTGAGTTTTCTAATGTGTCAAAAGGGGTCATTGGGACTTCCTAGGGGTCCTAACACATAATATGGCATACTAGGTCCCCTAGGAAGTCCCTATGACCCCTTTCGACACATTGGAATTCTCAAGTGTATCCCAAAGGGTTCTACGACCACTTAGGATGCACTTGAGTTTTCTAATGTGTTGAAAGGGGTCATGGGGACTTTCTAAGGGGCCTAACACGTGATAAGGCATACTAGGACCCCTAGGAAGTCCCCATGACCCCTTTCAACAAATTAAAATGCTCAAGTGTGTCCTAAGTGGTTCTGCGACCCCTTAGGACACACTTGAGTGTTCTAATGTGTCGAAACGGGTCATGGGGACTTCCCTAGATTCCTAACACGTGATAAGGCATACTAGGACCCCTAGGAAGTCCCCATGACCACTTTCAACATATTCCAATGCTCTAGTTTGTCTTAAGGGGTCCTACCACCCCTTGGGATACACTTGAGTGTTCTAATGTGTCGAAAGGGGTCAT
>MU225252.1:147421-176468 GCA_018584345.1 Thuja plicata | reverse complement strand
TATGGATAAATATTACTTTAGCTTTTTATGAGACCACTCAATGATAATTTTGGTGGAGTGATCAATTATTTTGATGCACTATGAAATAAGATTAAATCAAGGAACTACCCTATCCACCAATTATCCTAATGCAGAGTGGTGGCAACGAAATCTTAATAGGCCCAATCTACTACACAACCGATTGAGAATGTTACTTTAAACTGTGAACAATGGTTTCAACTAATTCTGACAAATTCCTTAGTCTTCGAATACCTCTAAATTCAGGGAACTATCCTATCCACCAATTGCCTTCTAAGAAACTCTGTTATTCCCTATTGCAACTGGTTAACATAGAATACTTTGATAATACTCCCCGGTTATCTTTTATTTTTTGGTCTCAATCTTCTACAATCACCACTTCACAGTCCAAACAGTGAGTGACTGATTCTATCCCGACAATTTCAAACTAGTTCAACACAAACCCTAGGTGATCAAGCTAGATTTGGGTTTAATGGATTAGTTCAAAGTTGGGTGTTTGGAATAGTCATAGATGATTGGGAAATTTTCTATGGCCTTCTAATTTCTTGGCATGGTCGACTCCTTGACCTCTGTCCACCACCAACCATAGATTTTTGTTCCTTCTTTCTACCACAGGCTAAACATGCTAAACTCGATTAGCCTAGGGCATCAAACTTGAAGTGGTTTGGCAACCTCCACAACTTTGAGTGTTGGATAAATTAAAGCATATTTCCCTAATTTTATTTTCATCCAGCGGCATGGACAATCCAATGGTGAAAATACAAACTAGGTTGAAACAGATTAAATGAATTCGGGAGGACAGTGTGCATCAATGGACTAGCAGCGGATGTTAATTCATCTAACAGTTCACAGAAGAATAATATAATGAAACACATAAAGTGTTTAAATGAATGACAAATACTGAGGATGCATCAAAAATAATTTCACCACGAAGATGTATAAATGAATTTGCAAGGTTAATAAGCTGTCTGTTCATCACAAGAACGACAGTGCCACAAATAGAACAAGAGAAGACAAAAGGAACATACTAAAAACTATGAATCTTTGTATTCCAAACAATGCTTCCCCAAATAGTGCTTCCTCCTTCGCACTTTTCTTTTGATCAAATTTGTCGTGCTTCCCCAAATAGTGTATTCCAAATAGTGCTTCCTCCTTCGTGCTTCTCTCTTCATCAAATTCACCGTGCTTCCCCAAATAGTGTATTCCAAACAGTGGTTCCCCAAATAGTGCTTCCTCCTTCCCGCTTCGCCCTTGATCAAATTCGTCGTGTGTTAAAAAATGAAATGTGAAACCTTTTTTTTTTTAAATTTATGCCCATGTTGGTCAAAATTTTGACCAACACGGGTATGGAATAAAAAAAATCAAAGCTTTCCTTCTATAATCCAACCAAACAAACCCTTTTTATTTGTTGGTCGCATTGTTTGGTCGAAAAATAAGGTCAAATGTACTAGTGACAGTTGAGTGGGTGCATCAATGAAGCTATGGAAGAACTGAAAGATCAGGTAGATGCAGTTAAAATTCAAGCCAAAGATCATTCCCGATGGCTTATCAGATATACTAATGTCTATATCAATAGATATGAAGAGCTTATGCCAATCATCATAGCAGTTAGCCCCTATAGGGAGAAATTAGATAAGGGGAAGAAAATAGAGGCATAAATATATTCCCTCTTATACTAATTTTTGATAGATATTGTAATGGATAAACATTCATTTATCATTTATCATTTCTGGTTAGAGAGGTTGAACCGTTTTGGTTACATATTTTGTAACAGTCAAACACTAAAGTCTATATTTTTATTTTGAAAATCAATAGAAGGGTCTGTTAAATTTTTGTGTAAAGAACTTCATTTTTGCTGAGCCAAAATCATTTATGTCTAAATGCCAATGTTTTAATTATTCCATTGAATTTATCATTTTGTGAATTTGAATGTTTCTTTAAATTGGATTTACATTTCATGATCAAACTGAGGTTTTGTATTATGGTTTGATACAGTTAATTGAGGAGAAATTTGGGTATTATTCAAATTATGAGAGATGTTCTTAGGATTTATGTTTAGAATTAGTTTGATTCAGCATCATTATATTATCATTATCTATTATTTCATTACCAATTTTTTTTGAGCTCATATGATTGATGAAGTCTTGAAATTGGCTAGATTTAGAGTTAAAAGTATTATGCCTGAGCTAGTTCTTATCTAAGCCTAGTTTGGATTACCTCTTCTATTCTCAGGTTAAGAACAAACCCCTATTAGATTAGAAAAGAACAAAATTCATTGAAGATCAATTACTTAAGGGAGTTGTACCTACAAATTCAGAGGGAAATTAGTTATTCAGTTACATTTCCCAACTATTGTATTCGATTGTTTCTTTAAATATTTGGGCATTTAAGAGTTAAAACAAAAGAAAGAAAATATGTTTACCAACACATCCAATAGCCATAGGTGTTAAAACTAGCTTGGAATCTTCCATTTTGAATATCTTCAGCACTTCCTTGATGTATTTGGACTGAGTGATATATATGTCTACATCTTGTTGAAGAATCTTTAGACCAAGAAAGAATTTGATCTCCCCAAACATAGAAATTTCAAATTCTTTTCTCATTTAATTAGCATTTAGAAAAGGATTTGCATAACATTTCATTTCCCCCAAAAATGATATCATCAACAATCAGAATATTACCATCAGTATCTTCTTTTAAGTACAGATTGCTATTTTAACTTGTTCTTACAAATTCAATGCTAATGATATAGAAGTGAAGTCTTTCATACTAGGCTCTAGGTGCTTGTTTCAATCCATACAAGGATTTATGTAGTCTACATACCATGTTCCTCTTGTCTGGATCAACAAACCCTTATGGTTGTTCAATGTATACCCCTTCTTCCTATATTCCATTCAGGAATGCAGATTTGACACCCATCTGGTATACCTTGAATCCTTTGAATGTAACATTAGCAAGTAAGATTCTAAATCCTTATAGTCTAGAAATGGGTGCAAATTTTTCTCCATAATCAATACCTTCTTCTTGTGCATACCCCTTGCATACTAATCTTGCTTTGTTTCTTGTGACTTCTTCATTCTCATTCATCTTTTTTCTGAATATCCATTTGGTATCGATGACATTCTTGTCATCTGGTCTCAGTACTAGTCTCCATGTAATATTCTTCTCAATCTATTATATTTCTTCATTCATAGCACTGACCCATTCTTCATTCTCAAGTGCAGTATTAACAGACTTAGGCTCAAAATCACAGAGTAAAAATCTAGTGTTTATTTACTTACTTGTTCTCATTCTAGTCTTCTTGTCTCATATGATTTGATTATATGGATGATGTATTCTGACATACGTTGAAATTTTTGGTTCAACTCTTTGTCCATAATTCTGATAATCTTCTTGACCTTCGTTGTGATATCCATTTCTTGGTACATCATTTTGAGTATTATCCTAATTTTTGGTAATTGCAGCCTGATGCTTAGGTGCAATGTTATGTTGCTCGGGAGCTATACACTATTGCTTGGGTAGAGTGTCAGGTTCTTCAGTATAAACAAACCTATTGTAGTCCTCTATTTCTTTTATGCTTTCCTTATCATTCTTTTCTGCAAATTCATCTATCTTTACATTTGCACTTTCAATGATCTTGTTAGATGACATGTTAAGACATTTATAAACCTTGATTTTTGTGGAATACCCTAGAAAGATACCTTCATCACTTTTGGAGTCACGCTTTCCATTTCTATCATCCTTCAAAATATAACATTGACTACAAAATATTATGAAGTAACTTACATTGGGTGTGTAACCATACCAAAGCTCATAGGGTGTCTTCTTTGTGTCCTTCTTCAATTGTACTCTGTTTAATGGGTAGACAACAGTACTGACAACTTCCCTCTAGAAATTTTGAGTGATGTTTTTCTTAATCATTAATGTTATTACATAGTCAACAATTGATTTTTTTCTCCTCTCAGCAATTCCATTTTGTTTTGGTGTTCACGGTGCAGAAACCTGTCTTTTGATTCCATGCTCATTACATAAATTAGTGAATTCATCTTAAATAAATTCCCCTCCTCTATCTGACCTTAAGAATTTCAATTTCTTATCACTTTGTTTTTCTACCATAGCCTTATACCATTTAAACATCTTGAATTCTTTTGATTTATCTTTTAAGAACATAATTGTTATCATTCTAGAATAATCATCAACAAAGAGAATGATATACCTATCTCCAAAGTAATTTTTTTCCTCATAGGTCCACATAGATCAGTATGGGCTAATTCTAGAATTGCATTAGATGTATGGACTTTACTCTTGAAACTGGACTTTGTCATCTTACCTTTTTGACAGTTCTAGCACATGATATGCCAGGCTTTGTCATGCTCAGTAAGCCTCTGACATTCCTTTTATTGCTTATCTTTATCATGTTGTCAAAATTCACATGACACAATATTTTGTGCCACAACCCCATGTCTTCATTTCTAGCCATTAAACAAGTGGTGTTAATGTCATCAAGATAGAAAAGGTTGCCTTTTGTCTGCTCACTAGTTTTGATCAACCTTCCTGATTCATTAAAGATCTTTGCCTTTTTATTGTTAAATGCTACTCAGTGACCTATATTGTTCAGCTATGAAACACTTAACAGATTATACTTCAGTCATTTTACCCAGTAAGAATTTTCACATTTGATCAGGTTATTCAACATTATGGTTCCTTTACCCTCAACTGGACAAGGTGTGTCATTACCCATTCTTACTAAACCACCATTATAGTATTCAAATGTTTCAAAATTTTGCTTATCATTGGTCATGTGGTGAGTGCAACCACTATCTATGATCTAGACATCATTCTTACTAACCTTAGATATGAGTGCAGTTTCTAAATACCTTTCTTCTTCTTTGTCTAAATCATCTTTCATGGCTACAGATACCATCTCAATGTCTTCCTCAAATTTGGTGTCAGTATCATCGGCTTTTTTCTCGGCTAAGTAAAAATATTTCTTTCCTTTGTCCTTATAGTCTCGAGTATCTCTTCTTTCAGACTTTCGGTTGCTTTGGTAATCTCTGTTATCACCTCTATCAAATTTCTTCTCATATGTTCTGTCATTACTTCTGTCATCTTTTCTTCTGTTAGGATATCTTGCAGCAAATTGTCCAACCTCTTTACAATTAAAACATATAAGTGGTAATTTACTTTTGTATCTACCTTTGCCTCTCTGCAGTCTTCTTGCCATTAGTGCTTCAATATCATCAAGTCCTTGATCCTCATTATCACTTTCACTATCATATCTAATAGCATGTCTATGACTTGACTTACTTATCTTCAAAGAAGATTTGGATGCAAATTCTACAGATGGTAAGACACTATTATCAAAGTTATTCATTTCAAATGAAATCAGTCTACCAATCAGAAGTATCTACTGTATTGTTTGCAAGTGCTCTCATTTCATGAATAGTAGAAACTCTAATATCATATACAGGCAGTAAAGTTATTAAGATTTTACTTACCACTGTCTCCTCTTCAAGTACACCTCCAACTCCTTGGATAACATTGAGTACCTCTTTGATTTTGCAGCTATATTGAGTGATATTTTCTCTTTCTTTCATCCTTAGGTCATCAAACCTCCCTCTTAGGCTTTCTACCTTGGCTCTTAGTATATTAACATCTCCTCCATGTACCAACTTCAAATTATCCCACATTTGCTTTGAAGAGATGCATGTTTTGACATCTTCAAAGTCAGCATCAGAGAGTGATGAAACAAGTTCTATCATCATGCAACTATGCTCATGCTTTTCTCTCAATTGCTAAATAGTATGAGGTCTTGTAGGAAACACATATTCAGTATCAAGGTGTTGAGTAACATCATTACCAATACCTGATAGGTAGAGTATCATTCTTCTTTTCCATGATGCAAAGTTGTCTTTATTCAACTTGGGCACATCTTGTTTGTAGATCTTGTGATCTTTTTCTTGAGCTGTTAAACTCTCTTTCTAAGCACACAAGCTCTGATAACAATTTTTAGTAATAACTGAGAGGGGGGTGAATCAGTGGCCTCAAAAATATTCCAATTAGTCAACCCAAAAACTTAGTACAATAATATTAAGCCTCTAGTTATCTTCAGTCCTATAAGATGAATGCCTTCAAATATACTTATTAAATAACTACTTCTCAGAGTGCTCTGTTAAACCTTATTCTTAATGTTTACCAAATAGAATTCTTTCAATTTATTGAATAACAGTAAATAGCTTAGTGTATATCGATCAATCCAGATTAGTTATGCGTAATAAAAACACTGAAGTAATGACTCATAAACACATTGAAACATGGATTTTTAACTTGGAAAATCTATTAAGAGAAAAACCACTTAGGACCAGTAACCCAAAATTTTCACTCTTCTGAAGTGAGCTCAGTGAAGAGCCAACACTGTTAAAGGTTACAAACACACTATTAGGTGTGACCTTGCTAAAGGATTTAAAAGATTAGTTTGTCACTTGATATTGAGCATCTCTATGCTACCTTCTATGACCAAACCCTGGTTTGAAATGGTATCTGGAATCTCATCCTATCTTCATGATCAAACTTGTTGATACTCCTTGGGATGTATCTCAATATAGAAAGGATCTTTAAATCTTGCTCAGTTAAGATACTTTCTGAATCAATGGTTAAACTGAAACAGTATGATCCATTCACATATACAACTTATACTTACAGATTTTCAAATCTATTGTAAGCTCATTAAACCATTCTAATCAATATATCTTTTCAATACCTTTTCTCAAGTTTTGTTTCTGCTCGGTGATGCTATGCTCTATTGCTTAGTGTCCAAAAAAATCTTTAGCTCTTTCCTCAGCTTGATTGATCAGGATTGTATGAAGTTCTTCATGAGTTTCTCTTCAACATCCTCTTTTTCATTCACTCTCCTTAATTTAATAATGAATTAAGTTGTCTCTTTATAGACATGATATCACTATTTCTAGGTTCTCGATTTTCTTGATCTTAGTGTGATCCGCAATCTTAGCCAATCTTGATTTAAATCATAACTCTTGTTTTATCTCGTAGAGATCTTCTTGCCATCTAGATAAAATGGCTTTAAATCCTTTACTTATCTCTAGCTTTATCTTGTCGATGAAATAAATGATAACAAGCAGTTAATTCTATATTTAGCTCTACCAGCTAGATATTTTGTCATTTTTGAACTCCAGTTAACTTCAATGTTTTAACTCTTTGATAGCTTTGGTCAACACTCCAGTTCTCCTCGGGCTTCTCTGTCGAGGTTGTCTATCCATCGGGGTTGTCTATCTTTCGGCCGTCGGTAAGGCTTGTGATTCTTCTCTTCGATAATGCTCATCGATTTCTTTGCTCGGGCATCAATGTGACTTAACTTTTGGTGATCTCTATCCGTTGGGTTCCACTAGCCATTGACATTTGAAGTCACTTAGTGAATGCTTGTCTTTTATGCAGTACTGAAAGCATAATCTTTATCTCTCTGATTCTCTGAAGTATTTGACACTTTGATTATAACATATTAGATTATATCAATTTGACATCAATGCCAATACAACCCATTAACTAATTTAATGTGTTGCATTATCTTTTCTGCATTTCGGTGATCAACTTAACATCTTCAAACATTCAATCAATTACATGTCATCACCTACAACTTGCAAGAATCACTTGCATGCAAACACCTATCATAGAAAGAGAGAAGCAAAAGCTATGGAGGCCAGAAACAACAGAACTGTGAAAGAGGTAACATCCTCAATTGATTCAACAATAATAAAATGGAATTACAAAATACAAAGAGATCAATCCTTTTAAAGGAGATTGAACACAAAAATGAGGAGAAACCTAGGTTTATTGAATAATTAATAAAAGAATTAATTATAACATGCCTAAAGTTTAGCTTAAGCAAACTAGAGATAAAAAGGTGACTTAATAATTAAATAATAAGTGAATAAGGTGTTTGAATAATTAAATCAGTAATGATTTAATTAATAAGTAAAAATACCTTTTTACTCTAACACGAATATCAGATCTCAAAATCAAGAAAAATGGGCTTAATAGAGCATCCAATTATAGGTGCTAACTTTTTAGGATGATATAATACCACTCAACAACAATGTCCTCTTATTTTATCTCTGAAACTTATATTTGCCATTCCAAATGATCATGTCTTGATGTTCTATCAAATCACTAATATCATAACACAAAATCCAATCATTCTTATTTTAATCCTCCATCTTATTCTTCATACTTTGATTCTCCATCTAGCTAGTCAAACCTTAATCCACCACCTCATAATCAATATGCCAAAACCTTAATCTCAAATTGAGTGATTCCCCCACCAAAATCAGTTATAAGTCAAGAGCGAAAGATATGACATTGGAACTTAAGGACCTATGAATGAGTAAACTAAGAAACAATAAAAGTATGAGGATTTATACCTCTTTAATACTACAATTATTATATCCCAAAGATACTTTCCCCATTAAACTTTCAAATTTCTAAATGGCAATTCAAGAAGTAAACTACAATAATAATTACCCCTTCCACTTGTTCCCTCATAGTCCGGGAGGGAAGTCCTTAGAATTCTTCATGTAGCAACCTCATATGTCAATCTCCACATTTATGGATCAATCTAAAATGTTTGTGGCACATTTTTGGCACAACATAGAGCGTGATATCACCACGTTGGACTAAATCAATGCCAAAAAAAAAAGCATGGAAAGATTTCTTTTCCAATTATTTATAGAAGTTGAGATATTTTCCTAGCCATATTATATGGACCATGCAATAAATTGTTAACATATTTATTCTAAATTTAAATTAGGAGTTTTCATTTAACTTATAGATTCAACGTACATTTTTTTACGAGATCATAGAAAAGGGAGTTACCATTGATTAGCCATCATTTTCAAAGGTTTGAGTAAATTATATAAGAAGAAAGATGATAAACTAACTAATGAAAACCACATGTCTTAGAAATAAAATATAAATTCTATGAGTTGCAGTGTTTTTAATACTAAAACTTGCCAAACTTGCTTACACATATAATGTAAACCAAACTAAAAATAGCCAATACAAAAGTAATACCATTATGGTTCCTTATAGTAAGCCCAATCAAACTAACCAAAATGACTCTAAAAAAAATTTCATTTCTCTTAGGGAACCCTTGGATGTTCGTTACAGAAAACATCCTCAATAAAATGTCATGAATTTTCCTATGACTTAACCTAACTTGCTTACACATATAATGTAAAACAAACTAAAAATAGCCAAGACAAAAGTAATACCATTATGGTTCCTTATAGTAAGCCCAATCAAACTAACCAAAATGACTCTAAAATAAATTTCATTTGTCTTAGGGAACCCTTGGATGTTCGTTACAGAAAACATCCTCAATTAAATGTCGTGAATTTTCCTATGACTTAACCTAACTTGCTTACACATATAATGTAAACCAAACTAAAAATAGCCAATACAAAAGTAATACCATTATGGTTCCTTATAGTAAGCATAATCAAACTAACCAAAATGACTCTAAAAGAAATTTCATTTGCCTTAGGGAACCCTTGGATGTTCGTTACAGAAAGCATCCTCAATAAAATGTCGTGAATTTTCCTATGACTTAACCTTTTGATGAGTCTGAACTGAAGCTTTCCTAGGATAAAGACAATGAGTATTGCAACTACCCCAAAGAGTAAAAGGCATAATACAAAAAATTGTACAAAGCTTGAAAGCTATATCAAATATCTTGTTGACAAGGGTGATGTAATTGTGGGAGGGATATCATCTTCTTCACTAAATGCTCATCTTGTGATCTCTCGAAATGCAATCTCCAAACACTCTCAAGGCTTTACAACCTATTCATTTACTCATGACAATAATAATGCTCGAGGAAATAGCAATAATATCGAGACCAACAACGTGAATTACAATAGAGTCCATTTCAATTATGTTAGTGTATTACGTCTTGTTGGGTAATGATTCTACCTTGAAACTATCAACATTGAATTTTATTAAGCATCACAAATAAGGGCTATGATAATATATAAAGAGATATAGAAGGTATAATTGGTTTCACAATTTAGGTTGGTATAGCACTAGAACTTGTTATGTTATTAAACTTGATCTACCACACAAACTCCTTCTCTATCTCCAATAGATACATACCATATTGCATACCATTGCATCCGCCTATCATGAATGGTTAAAGTTCCCTCGTAATGACATAAAAGTCAATAGCTAAGTTGATCTACATCTATTTGAATATTATTGAGATCTTGAAGCTTCATTCCCTTATTTACATAATTGTCATGATATCAAGATTGTGACTTCCAATACAAACTTATCTTCATCTTATATTGATCCCAAACTGCTATTCTCCTTATCCCTTTCATCGGCCAGCCTTCAATGCATATTTTCCAAGATCAAAATCAATAAATTGAACTCTAGAGCAATGCAACATACCTAATGCTTTCAATACAGGCACAATGACTCGCCACATTATTATAGAAGACCCAGGGTCAGTCTATGAAAATTTCTATTCTATTAACTTTGTTTCGAGAAAAACTCAAGTCAAAATAAGCTAAACCCTACTTTGTAACGAGACTAATCTCCCTAAGATTCTTTCTAATGCAACCTACAAGCCCATTCAATACGGCGATGGCGTCGAAGTCCCGTCCTGCACGCAACACAGGCATCACTCAAAGTTAACAAAAGTCACATTCATGCGTTTCCACATTGTGATACAAAAAATAACAATATTAGTTAGTCAACACACAGGGCACGAGCCGTTACTCCCACGGATGCGTCACAATTTCCCAATAATTTCCAACCCCTTTCACACAACTTTCTCACACCTAAATAATAATTCTGCTCTTTGAGGAGCATATTACTATCGCAATTGAAGAGGAAGAAGCTACAACAATGGAGTGCAGTCTGTGTGGCGACCTGGGCTTTCAAGCCTATTTATTCGAATGCAGAAAGTGTCTAATACATTTTCAGCATCAGTAAATTAACATTATTCCTCCATATTGCTTTCATTTTATTCAATTTTATATAGAGAATTTTCAAGTAGTACACACTCTAATGGGTTTGGCTATTTTGGTCAGATATTGTAGCAGAGCATATTATGAGAAGTTTGTGACTGGTTCTTTACCATTCAAGAGGAGGATATAGGCCCTGATTCTGTTAAAAGAATGAGAAGTTTTACTGGGATTGAAGAGTACACAACCATAAACCACAATAGATAAGGCAAGAGAAATTTGAGAAAAATGTTTTCCAACATTGATGGACAGAGGACGCAGAGGAATCCTGAACTGATGTACAATACTGAAAGAAGAGTTGGGAAGAAATATAGGCTTCTTGATGAGATTGTCTATTGATTGGATGTAGGTACCATAATTATAATATGTTAGCCTCATAAAAAGATGCATGTGAATGCCAATTAGCATAGAAAGAGAAACCTTGTGGCAGATGGCAACAAGAGAAAAAGGGAGAGCAAATCTCTATGGATAGATGTGGAAATAGAGTCATTATTCCACCCTTCACACAGATGATTGGTCAAAATACAAACAACTAGAATGGAGGGTAACGGTATAGACTAAAGAAATTGGGTGAAAAAAGCAAAGGAAACCATCCTCCCAACACAAAGAATAGAAAGTCCTTCCAACACAAAGAATAGAAATCCATCATTATCCTGTTGAAGATTTTATCTCCCATAATGGGGAGGCTGGAAAATCGAGCCATTTAGGTCAAATGGAATGTGGAAGGATGTTCAAATAAAAGATTAATGGAATGGTGGAGGGAAAAATTTAAAAATCGAGTAACCATTCGAATCCTGTCAAGTTACTTTTTTCTAGTTGAATGTATATATTCCTTCGTGAAAAATCAAATTCTTCATGGACAACCCCACTTTTACGAGGGATCAAGTTTCCATTGTATAAATTGGATCCCTAATTTGATCCAAAATATTACAAAATTAATAAAGTTTCAAAATGGTTAAACTTAAGAGGTATACCAATTGAATTTTGGAACATTAAAACCCTAAAGAATATTGAAGTTGGGATTTTTGTTGGGAAAGGAAGAAGATTTTCTAAATGGAAAATTTGGATTGTATGTGAATATTTTGGTTGAAGTAGATATGGATGTTGGGTTTTTATAGGAGTTCAAAATATTTAGCAAATATGGGAAATAGATAATGAAATTTTCAAAAACTGATGGAAAGAAAATGGCCAAGTGTCGTTTTGGGAAAACCCTACTAGTAGGTAGTTCATGGCTAGAACTAGGGCTTGAAAATGTCTTAGAGGACGTAGCCAAGACACATGAAAAGGAAACTCCTTTGGACAAAATGTGTGATTCTAATTACCTAAACAAAATTATGGAAGGGAAAATTTCTAGTATATTAGGGAAAGGTAAGGATGTTAAGAAATAAGTCCATGAGAAAGGAAGATCCTTTAAAAGGAAAATACAAGATTTGACTAAACAAAATTTGGGAGAACAAAAGTATTGAAGAGACAAATGCGAATATAAAAATTAAATTAGTAAAATTGTTGTATATAATGATTTAGAATAATTCATAAATTTGGCCCTAGGACATATCAAAGCATATTTACAAGGGAAAGAGGCAGAAGAGGAGGATAGGCTCAAAGGTGAGGTATTGGAGGAGAAAATAGAGGAAACTCTCAGAGGGGTTACCAAAGGGGAGATTGAATGGAAAGCTGGTAATAGAGGATCTTTTGGCATTAGATGTAATCCATGAACTTTTGGGTACATCACATATCCAAAATCTAATAATGTCTTACTCTTGAACAAAGGGAAAGAAAGAAATGAATGATAAAATAAATTTTAGAAGGAGAAATTGATGAAAGAGAGTAGGAGCTTCTTTTTTGGGTTGAAATAATGGAGGCATTAGAGAAGACCCCAAAAGGAAAGAAAAAATTGGGGACATAGAAGAATCGAGCCCTAAAAATCAAACCATATTATGGCAATAATACGAGAAAAGAATGTTAGCAATAATTGATCACCAATACAACTGAGAGGAGGGGGGAATCAGTTGTATGACATAAATTTTTTACTTTATAAACCAAATGATAAATGCAATGTTGAATACAATAATAACAACACCATAACACAACCAATTATTGTCGAGGAAACCTTGTTAAGGGAAAAACCCTGGTGAGAATTAGCACCCACAAATAATGCACTGAAAGTATAGCATCTCTATTAGGAGATTTAGCCCTGTTAGGAGACGATTATTACATACAGTACACAGTCCTTGTTAAAGGAAAGACCCTGTTAGAAGTCAAGAGAAACAACAAGCTCACTGCCTAAAGAAGGTTGCAACTAGATTTTCTTAAACAGTTCCAATGAAATTCATCAATCACTATCTCTTCTCTACATCTAGCACACTTATCAAATACAAGCTCACAGATTCCACATTTCATTGTCCACCTTCCTTAGCAAGCAAACAACTCTCCTTTATACAAGTTTACAATAAATAATTAGGTTGACCAATTAAGAATTCCACAATACATAAACAATTACATAACCCCTTGCTAACATACACATGGTACCTTGAACAAGTAAACATCAAATACAAATCATCAAATATAATCCAAGATCCGTAATCCAAGCTTGCCATCCATAATACATGCTATATCTCTGAAGTTAGCCCCAAATAGGTCTTCTCTAGAAGACAAGCCACAATTGATGTCACCAAGAGTCTTGTGACACAAGAATCATAAAAAGGTTTCTTCAATATGTCTCCTGACATTCCCCAAGCTCGGATAACATGAAACATGATCGCACCCATGTTATCCAAAAAAATCAGAGACTAACACTATCATAATTCTTTGTCATTCTTTGGCAAACAGTCTCCACCAAAACCATTATCACTCAAACAAATAGAAACATAAACTCAAGAAACCTTAGAGATAAGATGCCAACTTTTCTCTTAATACATATTTGTTCTCGCATCCTCTGATAGTCTCTACAGTGTCTATAGACGAATGACAGTCTTGCATGTGCCAGAGACTGTTAGGATAAACTATCCTATACCCAGGAGCCAGTCTACAGACATCCTCCAAAACAGAGAGACAAAACACAAGAATGGATTGAGATAATGAGCTAATGTATTGAGGTATTGAGGTGATTAAAAAGGTACAAAGGCTCTTCTTATATAGGCAAGAGTATATCGGAAATATGGACAAGGTTGACACAAGTGTCTCAACCTAGAGGAAGGAGAGTTCTGATAGAACTCAACAATATCCTCTAAGATAGGGTGGAGTCCAAGTTTGACTCAATGATATCCATCTACCCAATTAATGAATGTACCTAAGTAAACTTAAGTAAAGAGTAAAGAGTGAACTATTTACTCCAACACCCCCCTTAAGTGTAACTTAGGGACTACAATAATGTAGAAGAAATATTTATGGGTCCCGACAACAAGGCCATGTTAGGTACCCATGTACAACTACAATGCAATCTCTCATAACTAGAGAAAAAGGAGAAAACCCTATGGGAGAAAACTCATCTCCAAAAGAGAGAACATGAAGGTTTGAGAAGCCTTCAAAAATATATCCTAAAATCATGAACATGAAAATTGTTGAAGCATGAAGAATCTGTAGACAACTGTCGATGACTGATATGGTGCTTTGTCTGATAATCTCCTCTGAAGAAGATGATGATCAGGAAGACAACAATATGTATGAGTGCTCTAAATGACACTTCTCAAACATTGATCAGATGACAATAATGGAAATAGCATCTGTCAATCGAAGATACAGACATCACAAGAATCTGCATGAGTGACCTTCACTACACAACCAATGATGTTGTTTGAGTGATACCATTTTCACTTCTCAATCAAGTTTAAAATGCAGGTGCAATAGTCTTAAAAGGAATGCAAGAATGTTTTAGCACTCTTCAAGTGAAACTGAGGAGCTTCCACAAAACTGGAATGCAAGAGTGTCTCAATGGACTTCAAGAAAAACCAAGGAAGCATTAGCACGAATAGTATGATACCCCCCCCCCCCAATAATGATGACTACATCGAGGCATAAGAGATCCATTAAAATGATGTGTCACCATGTAATGCATAAGGGAGCAAATATGTATCTACAACTGAGAAAAGGGTGTGTGTGGTTAAACTACACACTCGCATGAGGCAAGAATATCAACAATTTTTCTGTTGTTGTGGATGAAATCTCACTTTGACAAAGCTGTGATTGGCAAACGAAGGCTCTACACAAGCCCCCATGGCACTTTATAATTCAGTGCGAGTACAATAATATGACACATCATGTGTGCAAAAATCCCCCAAAAGACATGGAGGGACACTGGATCTAATGTGTCTACAACTAGTGCTTATAAAGGATGTTCATCTGAAACAAAGGACAAAAACTCAAGAAAAACTTGAAAAAGGTGTACCCATAAGTAGTGCATGAAATCACCTTTGTGAGGATGCTTCATTTTTTAAAAACTAGACTCTGGATGTCCAAGTTAGGGTCATGTGAAGAAAAATGCCTATTAGGGCCGAAAGGTGAAAAAAATGGCCCACCCCTCTTATGTACCCGGGGGCATGGGTTTGGTCCGTCATGGGACCATCAGTTCAACATGTCAAAAAAGAGTGCCCCTCCCAGATGGAGAGGGCCCAAAAAGAGTTGAATGGGTGAATGAATCTGATGATGGCTATGTGTGAGACACCTATAACCACCAAAAATAATTGAAGGACGGAGCAAAACATTGTGAGACACAATGTAAATCCACGCAGAAGTGGATATAGAGAGGTGCTTATGAAGCACAAGCAAGGCACTCAGTTGCTCTATGTGACCAGAAAAGTATGAGACTTCAGATTGCTCCATTTGACTACAAATGATGATCATTCTTTGAAGCATGGGCTAAGGAATGCACGGGTGCTTCACAAGGCCTGTTTGCCATAGAGCAAGAAAGGACGCAGCTGCATTTTGTCACCATGATGGCCGAGCCAATAATGATCTACCCAATCGCTGGTCTTCAATGCCAAGTGGTCTTGCATACAGTAGTGATCAAAGCTCCACAACTTCGAAGGCACCAAGTCTATTTGAATAGAAGATGCAACTGCCAGTTGACCACCAGTCAGAGAACAGGAACACTGATCAAGGTAGCCCAAATTGGCGCCAGCTTACAAAGCATTTAGTAGTGCGCTAGATAAGAGAGATCCCCTCCGCCGACCAAAGCAGTAAATGAGCCGGCAATGAATAATTAAAAACCGTCGATTGAAGATATACAAAATCTCCACACTTTGCATAGTGGGACCAGACAATTAAAGAATTATTGTGCCAGTCAACATAATACAGATCAGCTACAGACACAATAAGGTGCTTGCAACAAAATTTCAATAATGGACGCTGATTTGAATGCAACCACCATGCGGGCCCAATAGAATGCTAAGCGAAAAACATGGCTCTAGCATGCGCAATGAGGAGGCAAAAGACATGGCTCCAGCAGAACCAAGCGAAAAGAAACGTTGGCAAAGAAATCTGTAGCCGATGAAAGGCCGCAGCAGATGAGCGGAATTTTGTTGAAAAAGATGCGCGTCCTCAAATCAATACGCATGCAGGTGGATAGCAACATCGCGGCGCCAGCGCCCCAGCCATGTCCTTGGTCTTTTGGTTTATCAATGTCAAAAGTGTGAAGAGAAACACAAATCATAGATTGTGCTATGTGCGATGGATGATCGACACTGGTCTTTTGAGCGGTCTGTGTGGTCTCCTGCAGCCGGTAACAAGTGGAAAAAACAAAGCGGCCAAGAAGTGGCGGCAACTCAATCCATGGGCCGCGAAGTCACCACCGGCAGTAACAGTGCGCTCAAGCACGAGAAGTCAGCATTACATGAGATCATTGCTATGGCTAAGCATGATACGGTGAGCTATCAGAAGCTCTTTACGCCTGCTACCAAGTGGTGAAACCATCGGTCATGAATTTTCGTAGTAGAAAGACAATACTTGTACCTACAAGCTGAGCGATCTTGGTAGAGGATGGTGCTCTGAGTGTCAATAGTTGCAATGACTGGATATGTCACACAGGCCTGCAAGGTGTGTAAGACTGCTGGCGTGCCATAAAAAAAACTATGAAGTGTGTCGACCCAAGAAAGCTCAAAGAATTCCAGAGAAATGTTGAACAGGCCTGAGAAGCTAGAGGAGTCTCCTGACGCGGGCCAGCCACCATGAACTACAGAAAGTCTGATGAAGATGCCAAAAAGTTGCTTCAGGCTCAAAATTTGTCCATGTTCATGCTGCCAACCAAGGTGGATGACACTTGCGATAGTGCCCAGGCAGTATGGTGTAAAGGGCATAAATCATGTGTGTCGACTTAGTGGAAATACGCTACCAATAAACTATCCACGTCAAGGTGGAGAGCCGAAAGTAAATGAAGAAACACTGATCAAGGCAGCGAGTCTGCGCAGGCAATGCTGGCAGATGAATCCAATCCTCCCACTGAGAGCACGAGGCAGGTCACCACGAGCTGTCAACAAACTATAGAGACCACCGTTGATTAATTTGAGCTGCAGATCGCTAAGAGCGATTTCTTGGTACGTCCCTGCAAAACCCGACAGTAGGGATCAAAGATGAGGGCCACGTTAGTTCGAAGTGCACCAAACAATAAGATCGAACAATTTGAGAGAGCTCGTGACCTTTCACATGCCAATCAATGGATAATGATCTGCAAAACGATGTGTATGCCAAACTGAAAGAAGGATAAATCAGAACCATAGGATTAGACACAGTGACCAATAGAGGGATTCCCTGAAAACAATATCAAGAAGCGATCAGATGATCAACGCCAATTTTGGGCAAGGAGCCCGACATAGCAATAAATTGGGCCGCATAGGCAAATTTTTGGCAGGAAATAGAAAATTGCGCTATCTACTGAGACGCCAATAAGGACATAGCAATAGAAAAATGCAACCTAGCAATTTGATCAAAACATAGATAAAAAAAAAAAAGAAAAATACGCTGGTAAACACTAGAAGACAAACCTGGGACCTCAAACAAAAAAAACTCTAAAATAAAAGAGTTGTAAGACTGTAGGCTCTGATATCATGTTGGGATAAACTATCCTATATCCAGGAGCCAGTCTACAGACATCCACCAGAACAAGAGACAAAACACAAGAATGGATTGAGATAATGAGGTAATGTATTGAGGTATTGAGGTGATTACAAAGGTACAAAGGCTCTGCTTATATAGGCAAGAGCATATAGGAAATATGAACAAGGTTGAGACAAGTGTCTCAACTTGGAGGAAGGAGAGTTTTGATAGAACTCAACAATATCCTCTAAGATAAGGTGGAGTCCAAGTTGGACTCAATGCTACCCATCTACCCAATTAATGAATGTACCTAGGTAAACTTCAATAAATAGTAAACAGTGAACTATTTACCCCAACAAAGACAACCAATCTAATTGGGACTTCAACTGAACATGTGTTGACATCAATGAAAAAACATGAATATCAACAACTCCAACATAAGCCAATTCCAACAAAGAATAGAAAGGAAAACCCTAAAGGATCTCGGAAGCAATGATGAAGATTCTTAAAACTAGTAAAAATGACTATGTTACTTTTAGAAAGGAAGCAAGTCCCCCTTCCTACGGCACCATAATTCTCCTCTATTGAAATGTTAGGGACACATGAATGCCCCCTGCAAATAGTTCTTGGTCAAGCACATGATTAGATTGACCAAGACATATATTGTGTTAATACAAGAAATGAAGTTGGCTATTTCAGAAGTAGAATTATTTGCAAAGAAGATTAGAAATTTAAGATTTGAGGTAGTTCATTTAGATGAGGCTCTAAGAGGTTTAGTTTTCCTTTGGAGTTCTTCATCTATGTCCTTTGAGAAAGTAGCAACAGGTAGTCATTGGATCAAAGGAAATGTTAAAAGTCCTTTCACTAGCCTGTAATTTTTTTCTAATCAATGCCTATGGTCTTGTGGGCTATTCAAAAAAGAAAGAATTATGGATGAAGTTAGATGAGCTTATTGGGACTCTCTCTTCTTAATGAAGCATAATTAGGGGGAACATTAATACAATCCAACATATCAAGGATAAAAGTGGTGGCATATAGAGACGGAATCAATCACAAAATGAATGAGTAGCAAAAAACATTTTAGAAAAATTAAGCAAATTATTTTTACTCGAACACCTTACCTCCTTCTCCTTTGGTTTGAATGGTTCAATAATCCCTTTATATAGATCGGATCACGAACCAATCAATTTCATTCTCAGAAGGGATAGAAATACCCCATTAAGTTTGAAAAAATATTGATGAACGATGATAAATTCCATAAATTGGTTGAATGTTGGTGGTCTGACGGGAAGTTTGAAGGGTCAAAACTATTCTATTTTAAATCCAAGTTTAGATTGATCAAGAAGAGATTTATACAATGGAATAAAGAATACTTTAAGAAAATCTTTGATACTAAAAAAAATGTCTATGAAGAGATTGACGTCCTCCAAGAGAACACATTCAAAAGAAAGGAATAGATCAAGAACGTTTTGGAAAAGAAAATGAATTGGTGAAAATATATGAAGATATTTTGGCTAAAGAAGAAATACTTTGAGATAAAAATCTAGAGAAACACGGACGGATAAAGGAAACAAAAATTCCAAATACTTTCATAATGTGACAAAACAATACAGAGTTCTAAATAGAATCGTTAGTGTTAGGAATTTGGTTTGTTCATTTGTTGAAGAACTCAAGGATATTGTAGAGGTAGTAAACTATTTTTTGATCCTACTAAACAATCTAGAACATGTGAATCAATTAGCACAGTAAAAATTCATTAAAAACTCTCCTAAACTTATCTCAAAAGTTTAGAATGGAGCTCAAGTATAATGCTTCGTGATTGAGGAAGTGAAAGAACTACTAGACCAACATCATCCAAAGAAGTGACCTAGGCTAGAAAGTTTCCCTATTGGGTTCTTCCAAAGGTGCTAGCATAACATTGGGAAGGAATTGAATAAGGAAATGGTGACAACCAGAAATTCTAGAAGGATTTTGCAACAAATAAAAAATTCCTTTTAATTTCATTAATCCCCAAAAAGGACAAAGTAACATTTTTCAATGAGTTTCATCTAATTTCTATATGTAATACAATGTATAAACTCACGGTCAAAGTACTATCCAAGAGGCTCAATAAGATTCTCCCAAGTATCAAATTAAAAGAGGAAATTTGTATCATCTAGTGAAAATCAATTTTGGATGGTGTTATTCTTTCCCAAGAAGCCTTTCATTCCATCTAATGCAATAAGATCTCAAGTATCGTCATTAATCTTGACATCAAATAGGATTATTAAAAAGTTCATTTGTTATTCTAATGCAATATTTTGGAGGCTTTTTGATTCAATAAACTATGGATTGATTAGATTTTTAGCTCTATCTCAGTCTAAAGATGATTGATTTTTGTCAATGGTACATCCCTTGGGTTCTTTGAAACATCACAGTGATTGAGACAAGGAGATCCCTTATCTACCTTCCTCTTTATCATCATGGTTGAAGAGTTGAGAAGGACTTTTAAACATTCTTAGCATAATGGAAAAAAATAAGGAATGTTTATTTCACACAATACTCCAGAATTTACTCATGATCAATTTCTACACAACACTGTACTTTTTGGGAACATTAAGAAGAGGGAGTCCTATCAAGTTTTCAAGATTCATAGAGAATATGCCATTTATTTAAGACAAGAGGTTAATCATGCAAACTCATAAGTCTTCTTTTTTTCAATTCTTACAAGAAAAGGAGGAAATATTTTTGAGAATATTAAACTTTAAACTAGGGAAACTTCCCTACACCTATCTTGGACTACTACTAAACAAAGGGTTGATATCAACAAAACTTCTCGATCCCTTTAAATACGATATTGAAAAAAGACTCCCCTATAAAATTTGATGGTTATCCTAGGAAAGTAGGATTACTATGCTCAAATTAGTTATAGAAACTCTCCTCATATAATGGCTATCATGTTTCCCACTTCCAAGAGGTATTAATAAATAGTTCCTTCAAAAGATGAGGAAATTATTCTAGCAAGGATTTGTAGACAAAGAAAAAGTTGAAATAATTTCCAAGGATATAGTCTGTAGGTAGATGGATTAGGGTGGTGGGGGACATTGCAATCAACTCCTGTAGAATGAATCTCTAGGGGGAAAACTTGTCTAGACGATGTATTAGGATCCATAACTCAAATGGGTGTGTATTGTACAAGATAAATATCTAGACAATAATGACTTGAAGGGATACTATCTTGGAGCTCAGACTTGGACATCTATACATCTAATTATTAAATTATTTTAAATATTAGTATATTTTTGCATCTTGTTTGTGCATTAGCAATTAAAAAAATTTAAAAAGTTGCTTTCTCCAAAAAATTAATACTAAAATGATTATTTTTTATATTTATTTAATTATCTACCCTAAGGTTTAATCTAAAGATAAATAGTTTTATAATATTTATTTTTTATATAATTTTTTATTTGATCTATATAATAAAACTCAAAGTTATGAGAATTATATTAATATCAATGAATATTTACGTTTACTAGGATCCCTTATCTTAAACAAATTATCTAAGACATATCAAAATCCCTTGGCCAAAAAATAACTAGTATTACATCCACAAAGTTTCTCATTGACCTAAGCCAAAACATCGACCCATATATAAGGTCTCCAGACTAAGAATACAAAACACCATATTATATATACAAATTTTCTACTTTGATGCTAAAAATGTTATAGACATTTTGTGCATTGGATGAAATAGATTTGGAAACCCACATCCCCACACACTATACACTTCATTACTTCACGTTACTTTAAAAATGTAGTTTCCTATGCACAGAAAAATTCCCAATATATAAAGAATGAGAAAACCTTTGATCACTGATGTTGCCAGCTTCATGGATTCCATCATGAATATGAAAAGCTAACTTATAGGTAAAAGTTTAATATTTCGTTACACTAAGAAATCTTGATTAATCCAAAGAGAAGCAATCCAATCCCTATGAATAATGAAAGTTTTTTGTTTTTAAAATGATCATGCTATTGTACAAATTTAGGTGTGACAACTAATACAAATTATAAGTTACGTTCATTTTTTTGGAATTTTTCTTTTCATCAAACCATAAATTTTTGTTTTGAAAACTTCATATGCCTATCATATTATTCAACTATAGGTCTCCTCTTATCTTATCTCTCACATTTATGTTTCCCGATCTATGTGATCACCTCTCAACATTCCATCCAATCATTGATATCATAACCATAGTGCAATTATTCATATTTTGATCCTCCATCTAATCCTTCATACTTCAATCCTATATATCTAGTCAAAACTCAATCCACCATTTCATAATCAATATGTCAATTCCTTAAGCTCAAATGAAGTGATTCCCGTACCAACGCCGGTTATTAGTCAAGAGTGGGAAGATTTGAAATATAAATTGAAGGACCTACGAATGAGTAATGCTTAGAAGCAATTTAAATATGAGGAATTATACCTCTACTACTTAGAGTATTGTATCTCAATGATACCCTTACCATACAAATTTGAAATTTTTTTATTTGGAAAATATAAGGAAAGGGGTGACCCTCATGACCATGTAAAATACTTTCTATGACATGCTAAGAGGTATCCTACAAAAATAGTTACCTCCTTCACTTGTTCCCTCATAGTTTTGGTGGGAAGTCCTTAGAACCATTCAGGCATCTTTGTCATATGTCAATATTGACTTTCATTGATGTATCTAAAATATGTTTGGCACATTGCACCCACAACACAAAGAATGATGTTATCATTTTTGACTTCTACACTACAAAAAATTATGTAATAGAGAGATTTCTTCCACTTATTTATAGAGGTCAAGAGCATTTACTAGTCATATTATGTGGTTCTTGCTTAAGAAACAAATTGTTAACTTATTCATTCAAATTTTAAATTACAAGGTGTGATTTCACTTATAGATTCATTGCATATATTTTTTTATAAGCTCATAAAAAAGAGAGTTATTATTGAAAAATCCTAATTTCCAAATGTTCGAGTAAACTATATTAGAATAAAAATGATAAAATGATTAATGTAAAAAACTTAGATTTGGAATAAAGAAAAAATGCTATGAGTGATGAGGTCATTAATATTAGAACTTGTCCAAGTTGCTAACACAACCAATATAAATCAAACTACAACTACCCAATACAATACTAGTACCCTTAGCATTCCTTAGGGTAAGCCTAAACAACTAATTGAAAATGATTCTAAATAGAATTTCACTCCTCTTAGGGAACCCTTGGATGTTGTTTATAGAAGGCATGCTCAAGCAAATGTGGTGAATTTTCCTATATGTTAACATTTTAATTGTTCTAAACAAAGCTTTCCTAGTATAAAGATAATGAGTATTGTGATTATCATAAGACTAAAATTCATTCTACTAAAAATGCATAAAGCTTAAACGATATATCAAATATCTCAGTAGCAAGGTTGATGTAATTTTTGAAGGGATAACATCCTCTTCACTAAATACTCAACTTGTGATGTATCAAATTGCATTCTCCAAACACTCTGAAGGATTTACATCCTCTTCATCTACTCATGACATTACTAATGCTCGAGGAAACAACCATATTAACTAGACAAATAATCTGATCTACAATAGAGTCCAATTTAATTATGATAATGTGGTGGGAAGTATTACTTAGGCCCCCTTTATAAATAGCCATGATTAGATTCAAATCTATCAATCACTAATGTGGTATTACTACTTTACTTGCTAAGATCATCGTACAAGTCCCATCCAATCCTTCCATCCAAAGCTTCCACTATAATCTCTTAGACCATCTTGGGAAGACTTTGTGACATATATTAATCTTGTATCTTATAATTTGTCCATCTAGAGATAATAGATAGAGCTCTAAAAGTATCCCAAGAACCTGCTAATATTATGACCTACATAGAACCAAGCATTAGTTGTCCATCTTTCATCCATATGCCAACTTGTGTTTAGTTAGAATGACATACCACCCATTGAACCATCTCATAGTTTTATATTACATATTGAATTCCTTATCACCAAGTCTAAGGTGAAATGAGTCTTTTTGGATAATGGTTCTAACTTGAAACTATGCACAATAATTTTTATGAAACATCACAATTAAAGGCTATGATAATATAGACAAAGATATAGAAAGTACAATCGGTCTCCCAATTTAGGTTGGTCTAGCAATACAATATACTTGTCATGTTATGGAACTTGCTCTACCACACAATCTCCTTCTCTATCTCCAATAGATTCATGCCATGCATATCGTTCCATCCACCTATCATGAAGGGTAAAACCTCCCTTATAATAACATAAAGGTCACAATCTGAATTGATCCACATTTTTTTTGAAAATTATTAAGATCTTGAAGCGTCATTCTCTCATTTGCATTATTATCTTGGTATTGAGATTGTGACTTCTAATGCAAGTTCATCTTCATCTAATATTGATCCTTCTATCCTCTTCATCCCTTTCATCCACCAAACTTCAAAGATCAAAATCAATGAAATGGTTTGTGAGAAATACATGGTACATAATGCTTTGAATACCAACACAATGCCTTCCCCCAATGTTAGTCTATTAAATTTCTATTCTCTCTACTTTGTTTCAAGAAATCTCAATTCAAAGTAAGCTAGACCCTACTTTGTAACGACAGAAATTTCCCTAATATTTTTCCTAAAGAAACCCACAATCCCATCCATACGACGGTGTCCAAGTCCTATCCTCCACATAACACGGGCATTCAAAGTAAGAAAAAGTCGCCTTGGCCAAAACATACACGTATACTCAAAGTAAACAAAAGTCGCATTCAAGCGTTTCCACATCATAGTAGAAAAATCAGAACTGACATTCATAGAAAATGGAGAAATACATTACTTAGAGTCTTCGATTGTCTTAGTAGTATAGTCAACACAAAGGCACGAGCCATTACTCCCACGGATGCCTCACGATTTCACAATAATTTCCCACCCCTCTCACACAACTTTCGCACAAAAATTAATTCTGCTCTTTTTAGGTGCATATTACTATCGCAGTTGAAGAAGAAGAAGAAGAAGCTACAACAATGGAGTGCGGGCCATCTATTCAGTTTTGTATTTGTGAGACTCGCTGTTCATGAGACTTAATTTAGAATCACCCCTTATGTTGTTTGAAAAATTGATGATAATACTATGCCAATATTCAACTTACTGTAAACAGTATTGGTCCAAAGCACCAGCTATTAGCGATATATTTAAACACCGACCGTTGTGTATATTTTATATATATATATTAATATATTTTTTTGAGTTCAGCTCTTTACTGATAAAAAATATTTACTCAACTTATGTGAACCGTATTTGTGATTTATAATTATTAGTCTCCAATGTTAGTGAAAAGGGTGTTTTCATATTTTCTCGATATCTAAATGTTGTAAAGCTGAAAGATTAAACTTCCGTTTCCAATATGGATGAAAATAAATTTTTTTTTTTCTCTTTTTGGTAGTTCATGGCAAAATAAATCTCACATTATTGAATTCAAAATCAACCTAGATTAATTACTATAGACTAAAAATTTACTGTTTTTTAATAAAAACTTTTACTTTTTAATTCATCCAATTTTGAATTCTCTTTCACTTTTGATATGTTCTCGTTGCTGTTGACTGAGGTTAATTCATAATGTTTGACTGTGATTTAAATTATATTCCTATGTCATGGATTTTTGGGTATAAGTGGAGTTTGTCAATAGGATTGGTATTGTTGTGGTTGTACGAGGGCCTCTTGATAAGTTTCATTTATTCACATGGATGGGTGGTGATAGGGAATCGTGGAGGATGATTACTCATCATTATATGCAATGATTACTATTTGAAAGCTAAGTGGGAACCAAGGGATTCATACATGCGAGTTCAGTAATTGTCCTCGTGGAATGAACAACCAACATTAATATGAATATATACTTGTGGTAAAACTGGTAAAACTGGTGTGAACATATACAAAAATTGTAAGAGCACCTTAATAAGAAATGTTGGATCCTTAAATCTCTCATGGTCCTTATTATTTTGTCAAAGAAATCAAAATAGTACAACCATGATTTGGAATTCAGACGACTGAAGAAATTGAAGAACAAAATAGATTTCTTTTAGTTCTTTGCTATACATAAATTCTCAAAACATCAAAACATTGGACTGCGGGTTACCTTTCAGTTCTTAATTTGTAATTCATTACTCTGATTAATTGGCTTATTATGAATGTCACAATTTTATTATTAATAATGTCAATCGAGAAAATTAATGAAACTTTGAATCATTTTGCCAAAATAAAAATCATGATTTGGAGTGCAGACAATTGGACAAATTGAAGATTTTTAGTCCTCTGTCATGGATTAATTGGCTTATCCAGTGCATCATGTGGTCTTCTGACTATCTCCTTGGCTACCAAGGCTCTATCCACTGTGAACCATAAGTCTCATGATGGTACCATGTGTACCTTACTGGCTATAGCAGGATTCAACCCCTTTATGAAATGGTTGACCTGCATCTTCTCATCCCTCATATACTCCACATAAGGGAGGAGATCAATAAAGATTCCCTCATACTGGGCTACTGAAAGTCCTCTCTACTAGAGATCATGGAATTCGTCTATACGACGTTGTTTGAACTGCTCCAAGAGACACCTGGCTTTGAATATCTCCAAAAAGGCATCACACATAAGATTATCTATAACAAGGTGCCCCTATAATTCCTCGTGTTTCCGCCAAGTAGAGGCTCCTACTCTAAGGAGGTGAATGGAAAACTAGGCTTTAAGATTTGTCCCATAGGAATGCAAATCAAAGGACCTCTCAAGACTCAAAATCCAACACTCAGCCTCGGTCCCATTTGTGTATCCTAAGAATAGAGGTGGTTAGAGTCGCATCAATTCTCTAATTTAATCCCCTATATCTAGAGTTGCTCTCTCAGACCTAGTAGCCTCAACCCTGGGTGTAGGCTCTGGTCCACCAATGGAACCAATCTCGTTCTCTACTTATTCCTTAGTAAATCTAGGAGGTGGACTTCTACTCTATTCTCTAGCTGAGGACATTCTATTGTACAACTAGAGGCATTATGTCAAGGATTATCCCAACAAGGTTCTGTAGTGCCATCAATATGTCTACATTTGGATTAGGAGGTGGTTCACATGGAGGATCTTGATTTCCTCCAAGAACCTCTGCCTCAGTTCATATCTCCTCATGAAAAGAGGGGGTAGGGATAGGACCACGTCCACGCTTAAGGGCATGTCATGTGATAGGAGGCATCCTACATATGCATTGAAAAATATTAGTTATTGCATATAGGGTTTAGGTTCCAAGTTTTGAAAAAATGCTCTGATACAAAAATGTCATGCCCAAAAGTTGGGCAAAAACACACAAACATCTGTTTTCTAAAAGACTAATGATATCTATGTTGCACGTGCACAAGTCTATAGTTGTCTACTATTCTAGGTTTGTGGATACATGATAAGAACCCTGAACAATTTTGAGGGGCATCGAGACCAACCCAACTTGGTCAACCTCCCTCAATAATTGTTAAAGTCACTTATGTTTAGCTAACAGTTGTGGGTCTAGTAAGGTTCAGTTTGTGTAAACTTGACCACATACTCTGTTTAGACTTGTTAAAACATAATGGACTCTAAATCATTTCAAATATAGATGAAGTTAGAACTAAGGTTATTGTCCCTCAATAAGGTTTCCTAATACATTAATCTTTTTATTAGTTCCCATATGAATAGGTTCGATCTGATTTTATAAATGAGTTGATAATAATTAAATTTACATTATCCTTGTTAATGGAATCATATTTAAAAGTTATTCTAATAAAGAATCTATTGACGTTAAAATTTCATTAAATCGGTAATCAAAATATTAGTAATATTTAAACACATTAACTTAATTTACTAATTAATCCAAGACATTCTAATGAAATATAGATATAACAATGTCCTAATTATAGCAATTTAATTAAATTTAAAATTTAATTGTTATTGTAATTTTAGAGTTCTCCAATTTCCAAATTCAAAATGAGTTAGATTTGATTCTCCTATAAAAGATAATTAAAACTTCCACATTAATGTGTAATTAAATTCAAATTGAATTAAAAAACTATTCTTAATGAATTTAATGTTAATCTAACTAATTAATGAAGTTTTCTAGAGGGTTCTTCCCTTAAAGTCAATCATTTCAACTATGGACTCCATTTGATAAATTTTGAAATCCATAGATAAATAAAGACTAGTTAAATAATAACTAATTAAATGCTACTATAATTTTTTTCTTTCTAATTGTTTAAAGTCTAAAGTCTAGATGTTTCTAAAAGGAGTCAATCTTTTCAAGTATAAACTCTTTTGGACAAATTTTGAAACACTATAGATTTTATTTTTTTGGTATAATCTTATTAAAACCCAAAGATAAATCTCATAAATACAAACATTTTCATGCTCTTTTTTTAATTTAATCCTTCTGTGAATATTTTATATTATTTTATTCCTCTGCATTTTTTTAAACTAGTTATACTCTATATTTTTAAATGGTTTTATGCAGGGGAGGAGCTAAGGTTACAAAACATTGACGAGTCACCGCGCGATTTGGTAGAGAAGCGACTGAAATGGTGGTCGTAGGGGCGGCATTGTGGCTTTTATAGTGCCCGAGTGGAGGTTGAAGGTGGTAGCAGGGAGGAGAAAAGAGGGAGGGGTGTGGCGG
This sequence comes from Thuja plicata, assembly GCA_018584345.1. Taxonomy (NCBI): domain Eukaryota; kingdom Viridiplantae; phylum Streptophyta; class Pinopsida; order Cupressales; family Cupressaceae; genus Thuja; species Thuja plicata. The sequence continues at coordinate 147,670 of MU225252.1, read as the reverse complement.
AGATGGTCACCACCACCCCCTTGTAGCAAGGCGATGCCCTGCAAGCGCAGGTGCGACTGCCCGAGGGTGGGTGAGGCTGCCCTCCCAAAACCACCATCTCGACCGTGAGGGATCAGGGTTAGAGCTTCGGCCCGCCCCGACCTGTTCAAAACACAGGCACTTTTTTTATTATTAAATTTCTTTCATCTAAAATGATAAACATGAACATTGCGTGGGGTTTTGCATAGTTTGATTATATATATATATATA
>MU225252.1:111860-124859 GCA_018584345.1 Thuja plicata | reverse complement strand
TTAAGAGGCAAAAGTCTTAATCAAGGGTGGAGAAAAATGGAAGCTTGATCCTTGTGAACAAATATCCTCCAATAGGAAAACAAGAGTTGACTTTTGTGTCCCACATAAGACAAAAAGTGTTTTTTTTTCCTTTTTATAAAATAAGAATAATACTTTATTTGTGCAACATAGGATAAGAAGAAAAGTGAGTATTTTTTATTTAAATAAAAGAGGAGGAAATTCCTTTTAATTAAATAAAGGCTTAGGATAAAGTGATTTTATTATTTAATTAAAAGAGATTTTTAATTAATTAAAAGAGAGCATATTCTCTTGATTAAATAAGATTTTTATTTTTATTTTTTCTCTTTTAAATTAAATAAGGCTCAAACCTTAGGAAATATTGAATTGATTATGATTTGATCAAGGAAATTGATATAATTGATATTGTTGATATTTGAAAATATTGATTTAGGGATCTGATAAATTGAGAAATGGGGCCCAAAGTCTAGGTGACCATTTTAGGGTGCATACAATACTACCCCCAAGGAAATGGACAAGTTGAGGCAACTGACAAATCAATCTTTAAGATCTTGAAGAAAATGATCAATGAATCTAATTGAGAGTGGCATTTGCAACTTAGTCCCGCATTATGGGCATACAGAGGAAGTGTGAGAACACCTATAGGAGAAACTCACTTCTCCTTGGTATATGGATTAGAGATGGTCCTACCCTCGAAATAGAAATCTCATCCCTCAGAATATCACTAAAGTATATCAGATCAAATGAAGACTACAAAGTTTCTAGACTCAGTGAAGTGGAACTATTAGATGAGAGATGCCAAAATGTAATGAATCACTTACAAGGATGTCAGAATCACCTTAGAATAAATTATCACAAGAAAGTCAAGTCATGTACCTTTGAGGTAGGAGATCTCGTCCTCATGGAAAATCAGAATAATCAAGAAGAAAGAGTTAAACCAGGCATTTTTGAGCCTAATTGACTAGGACCATACATCATTATCAAATCATGTGACAATGGGGCATATCAACTAGCAACTCGGGAAGTAGCTCAGCTCCCTAGTTATATCAACACCATACACGTAAAAAGTTTCTATGCCTGAGATCTCAAAGCCATTATACATGTCATATATCATCCTAAAAAAATTACAAAAAAACAAAAAGTATGAAAAATTACCTTGGTGAAAACCTGGCAAACAGGCGCCTTGGCGCAAACAAAAAAAATATAAAAAAGAGAAAAAGTAAAGAGAAACAAAATAACTCTCTGAGTGAAAACTTGACAAATAGACACTATGAGGTAGGTACCTTGGTGAAAACCTCGTAAAAATGTGCCAAGTGTTAAGGTCTTGATTCACCATCAATGAACTCCAAAAGATTAAGTTTGTACTCCCTCAATGCATGATTGAGTACCCAAACTTATTAGAAAAGTACAATCCCCTTTGAGACATCATGCTTATCAATGGCTTATACTTACTTACCAGATAAGGGGCCAGTCTAAAATGTCCTAAAAAGAGAAAAATGTCCTAAAGAAATCAATCATAAAAAATTAAATATTGCAAAAATCTCTGAAATAAATCATCTTAGTCATAAACAAGCAAATGATGATCAAAAAATAAATTAAATGTCAAAACGATGAGCTTTGTAAATTGGCAATGGACTCATATGACTCATCCTTATCAACAATCTAATCTGTCATTAATTGAATGATTCAATCTATCATTAATCAAGCTATCAAATGTCTTAGACAGTGATAGATATACGCAAATCCAGATAGGTCAGTCTTATATGAGTCATCCATTCCTACAACTAGACACGTCCTCAATCAAACATCAATACCAAGCCAATCAAGGAATAGTAAGGATGTTGAATTGGTCACTCATGCTAACCTATTATCAATTTATCTTTCGTGATTGTGTTCTTACACTCCTCAAGGATGCTACTAAATGGTGAGAGTGGCTATGATGGATCATAATCTTTTTTTTTTTGGTTTGTTGTTTGTGGAGTGTTTCAATTTTATTTTGGGACAATAATGATTTAGGATAAATGTGATAGGGGTTGTCACGCATATGGAAGCCACGCACTTCCACGAACTAAGATAATCCATACAAAAATTGAAAATTCCTTATATTTTATCTACTTGTTTGTTATCAGAGATTATAGCGGCATCTAGATGGTCAATATCTAGGTGCATTTACTCTCTTCCATTTTATAATAAGGTGCAATGATGAATAAAATTGGAATGTATGGTAGTGATTTGGTTTCATCAATTATTCTTTCATTCTTTTCCAAAACAAAACTCTCACTCACTTTCTTCTAACTAACACATGCATGTACTCAGGCACATTGTTAATATTAGGTTTGCATTCATTTATTGCATAAGTAAGGAAAAATAAAACATGTGTATACATCATACATGGAAAATCATATATTCAATTCATCCATAATCAATAGCATAGAATCAGTACATCATGAATCATATACAAGTGCATCCATAGGAAAAATCCATCATACATCCATATGTGAGTATCATAAGAAAGAAAAAATATCATAAAATAAGGAGTCTCCATAATTCAAATCACATAGAGTGCATATAACCATAAAACATCTCATAAAAGTGCATCAACATATAAAGAGGAAACGTATAGAAGTAATTTTCATGTCATATAGAATAATATCATAAGAAACATCTCATATATCATGTGTCTGGGTACAATGGAAGCTCACAAGTCTGACAAAAAGGATCTCAACATAATTTCTACAATAGCAGTCCAACATCGATACAAAAAATGGTACAAAAAAGATACAACTGATACAATGGTACAAAGGACATGTCATGATCTGCTACCCCCACCCTCGCCACTAGGATAATGAGGGGGTAGCATCTGAGATCTTTACCTACACTTCTGAGAAGAAGGTACTACACCACTTCCCTGTGATGGTTGTACTCTAGTAGATCTCAGAGACACAATATAACTAGGAACTAGCTAAGCAAAAGGAACAACATCCTTGTAATGATGGTACCATTAATCAATTTCTCTCTAAGCCTCACATCCTAATCTCCATATATTCTCCAGAGCATCCCTAAGGAATAAAACCTATACACCATCCTAATAGGCTCTCACCCCTCACAACCCACGAGTCTAACTCCTAATCCTCTTAGCTGGTATCACTATCACTACTGCTACTACTGGTGCTCAATCCACATGAGCTGGATCCTACCTTCTCTACCACAACTATCTCCTCATCTCTCAACTCCCCCCTCTCCCCCACTCTCTCTACAAGATTCTCAAAACTCTATCTTCGTACCCTCCTCAAAAGCTGAGGTGCATCCTCCTCCATCCTCTCCTCCTCTAGGATGGCTCCTAGACCAACCCAAATAGTCCTACTCACCCTAGGTCTACATCATGTAGTCCTAACTCTCTCTTCACCTTGCCCAGGATTAGGACCAGCATCATCTCCTCTCCCTCCCCCTCAGCCTCCATCTATACCTAAACCTTAGCCTCCATCTCTACCTAGACCTCGACCTCCTTCTCTCCCCTCACCTCATCGTCCCCCCTCCCCCTCCTCCTCCACCTTTCCCTCTCCCTCTAACTCGGCCACCTCCTCTCTATCATGGCATCGTCATGATAACACTAGTCACAAGATAGGTAACATCTATCAACGCAACCAATCGATGATGTGACCACTACGCATCAAACTGTGGAGTAGTGCCTACAATACCAAAATGATTCAAACATTAGTACCACATGGATAGAAGAGAATTAATAGAGGAAAATTAATTAATTGTGATCTTCAAAGAAAGAAACTATTCGGAGTCCAAGATAACTGATTTGGCTTCCAAACTGGTGCTTGAAGAAGCACTCCAACAGGAAGAGGTAGAGGAAACATAGCAAGATCTAGATGGATCCACTATCAGAATATAGAGATCAAATGATTCAGTAGAGATTCCTAGCATGAATCAGATTATAGAGTCTATTTACTCAAAATCCATATACTCCAGCATAGAGCTCTCTACAAACTTGCAACAGTATCTAAGGGAAGCTCTGCCAGATTTTGACTTGAAAATACTTGAAGAATACAAGCCACAATGTCTTCAAGAGAGCAATGCCTTTGATCAATCACCAATTGGTCCTCCATCATCGAACAAAAGGTTCTTAGATCAGATTCTAAACCTAACATCACAGGGAAATATTGACCCTAATAATGTCAGAAGCATTGAGGCTAGCACAATGCACGATTATAAAGAAGTCCAAAACCTTGAACTTTGCCTACCATTATGTGGCTTTGACCCTAATATCATTCTCTCTATTGACCAAACACCATACCAAAGAGGGAAGGATACACCTACACCTAGGAAAAGGGGAAGAAAACCTAAAGCCTCAATGACCAAGGTGGAAATAGATGCAGGAATACAAACAACTTTAGATGGAAAATTCTCAATCTCCAAAAGAGTGACAAGGAGGTCTAAAGGATCTCCTTGTCAACAATGAAGATCATGTCATGGAACGTCAGAGGCATAAATGCCTCTGACAAAAGAGGCTGAATTAAGCTAGAGTTGGACTCATTGGGAGCAGAAATTGTACTACTATAAGAGACTAAGTTATCTCAAGAATCATTTGATAAAACAATTAGAAAATGGGCTAAATGGTAGTCCATCCACATGCAAGTTAATGGAGCTTCTAGAGGGAAAGCAGTGTTATGGGACCCTAAATTAGTACAGGCTCAGCTAATAGATCAAAATGATCAGTCTCAAATTATTAATATCAAGATCTTTGATTTAACATTTAATTTGATCAATGTCTACAGTCCTACAACAACTATTGACAAGCAAAGATTATGGCTGAATCTGACAAACAATATTCAAGCACAAGCTTACCAACACATCATTATGGGGGGTGATTTCAATGCTATTCTCAAAGAGTCTGAAAAAAGTGGTGGCATCTGTCCCCCTATCAAAATAATTCAATATTTTTCTCAGTTTGTGGATGATAACAACTTGATGGACATAGAACCAGTCCATGGATCCTTCACATGGACCAATAAAATAGCACATTTCTCCCACATAGCTGAAAGACTTGATAGGTTCTTAATCTCCCAGGAGTGGAACATAACAAACTATTCATTCCTATCAGATATTTTGGCCAGGCCAGGATCGGACCACTTTCCAATATTGTTAAATTTCCAAGACACCTCGGTCAAGAAGCATACCAAGCATCAACCTACTTTCAAATTTGAGAAAATGTGGCTTCGCCATCCGCATTTTTTTCCTCTAGTTCAGCAATGGTGGATAAGTGCTCCTAGGTGTGAAGGCTCCAAGATGCACCAATTTGCAGCTAAATTAAAACATATCAAGGAACGCATAAAAAAATGGAATGAAGTAACATTCAAAAACATATTCAAAGAAAAATAATTTGTACACCAGCAACTGGAAGAAATTCTTGACATAGCAATCACACAAGGCTTGGACAAAGATAACTTTGAGAAACAGAAACTACTCCAACAAGAATGGGAAGAACTCTGTATTCAGGAAGAAGTATACTGGCACCAAAAGTCACAAGAACTATGGCTTAAAGAGGGGGACAAAAATACAAAATACTTTCATGCTTCAGCTCAACATAAAAGAGTAGCAAATAGAATGTTTTCCATTAGCAAAGCAGAAGATGGAACGGTCATTTCAAATGCCCAAGGGATTCAACAGGAAGGTATTAGGTTCTTCAAAAATTTACTTGCTCCATCAAACATCCCAATACCTACCGAACAGAAACTTCAAGACCTTCTCCAGGGCATTCCAACAATTATAATGGAGGCAGACAATACAGCACTCATGGCACCCTTCACAGTGTCAGAAATTAGAAAAGTAGTTCTAGCAATACCTCCGGATAAGTCTCCTGGGCCAGATGGCTTTACAACATTATTCTACCAAACCTTTTGGGATCTGATTGGCTGGGAACTCCTTGGAGTGATAGAAGAATCAAGAAGAAACATAGCAATGTTAAAATATTTCAATACAACAAACATTTCCATTATCCCAAAGATTAAAGTCCCCAAAACTTTCTTCTATTTCAGACCAATCTCACTATGCAACACAATTTACAAAATCATCACAAAGGAAAATTATTTGAGAATGCATCACCTAATTCCAAAGTTAGTTGCCCAAGAACAAGGTGGCTTCATTCATGGAAGAGATACTATGGAGGGTGCATTGGTAGCACATGAGGCTCTACAGTCAATCAAATCAAGCAATTCTTCAAACTTTGTAATTAAGTTAGACATGATGAAAGCCTATGATAAAGTTAACTGGGCTTTCCTTTTCAAAGTCTTAAAAAAATTTGGCTTTGCTGATTGCTGGTGTAAATGGGTCAAAGCATGCATATCTGGGGCTTGGTTCTCAGTGATAATCAATGGGGCTCTAGCAGGATTCTTTCCTTCCACGCAAGGAATCTGTCAAGGTGATCCTTTATCCCCGGTTCTTTTCATATTAATGGAAGAAACCTTCAACATATATATTAATGTTAAACATGACCTTGATCAGTGGGAAGGTACAAAAATTAGGAATTTTGAGCTAGCGGTAACTCACTCTCTATTTGTGGATGACACGCTGTTATTTGGAGCCTCTAACATCAAGGAAGAAAAACATATCAAACATGTGCTAGATTTGTATACTGCAGTCTCAGGACAAAAAATTAGTACTCAAAAGTCCAAAATTTACTTCTTCAACACTAACCAAATTATCTCAAATAGAATAGAAAACATCTTGGGGTTCTCAATTGACTTCCTCCCTTCAATGTACCTTGGTATCCCCTTCTTCATGGGTGCAAATAAAAGTTCATACTAGTTGCCTATAATTGATAGAATCAAGTCAAGAATTGTAGCATGGAAAGCAAAATGGCTTTCTCTAGCAGGGAAAATTCTTCTTATCAAAACAGTGCTGGCAGCGATTCCTAATTATTATCTTTTAGTCCTAAAGGCTCCCTCCTCAGTGATCTAAACAATTCAAAAGCTTCTCTGACAATTCCTTTGGAAAGGAAACATGAATGAAGAGAAGAAGATCCCTCTAGTATCCCTAGAAGATATGACACAAGTAAAAGCTCTGGGAGGGGTAGGTATACATGATCTGACGAATCACAACAAAGCATTTGGTGGAAAATTAGTTTGGCATATGTAAAACAACCCAGGTAACAAATGGTGTCAAATTATGCTAAACAAATATCTAGATAATCCTTGTCCATCTAAAATACTCTCTATCAGAGATCTGCCAAAGGGTTCTACCATATGGGATTTCATGATGGCCTCAAGAGACATTGTCACCAAATATATAACCTAGGAGGTGAACTCGGGAAAGAGAATTAAATTTTGGAGGGATTCTTGGAATGGTTTCCCCCCCCCTTTATCAGCCAAGTTCACAGGATTCCATGGTAGAATTAGCGGAGTCATGTTGGGGTATATACTTGATTGATTACATTTTGGCAGTAAGTCTTTACTCCAATAAAATTATTTGGAAAGATCCTATTGAACTTCCTATCCCAACCCCGGATAGAACCAGGCTAAAAAGTACCCTTCAAGATAGAGTATCCTATCTGACCAAACAAGATGATAGATTACTGTGGGCTCTAGCTAAGGATGGTTCTTTCAATATTAAAGATGGTTATAAGATGATTCAGCAGCAGGAAACTAATAAAGTCCCTTGCTGAGCCTTTTCTTTTTGTTGGATCAGGTCATACTCCCAAAGGCGGGATTCTTTGATTGGATAGAACTAAGAAAGAGAGCTCTAACTAGTGATCATATATCAAAATTTAATATCTCCCAACCATTTAAATGTTTACTATGTGATCTAGAATTTGAAGATGTGGATCACCTTTTCCTAAGATGTCCTTTTGCTCAACAATGCTAGTTACATATTCTCGAGAAACTCAACTATCAAACTCCTCTCCCAAACTCCTTATGGGACCTCTTTCAAGCATGGCCAGAATTATATTCACAGTCCCTCTTCTTGAGCTTATGGATATGGACTCCAGCATTAGTTGTTTGGGCCTTATGGTGGGAAAGAAACAAAAGGATTTTCTGGAAAAATCCTTCGCCAATTGAGACAGTGTTGACTAAATTGGAAAAATCCATTTCTGAAGTAGTCAACACAAGCCACAACAGAGTTAAATACAATCCAATTGTAACCACTTGGGACACCTCCATCATATGGGTATGGAAGGAATTTTTATTACCTATAGGCTAGGGGCAACCGATTCAGTCCAGGCAAACTCAATCTAGGGATATTGTTTGTTGGTGGCCTCCTAAGCCAAAATATGTTAAAATCAATTTTGACGGTGCATCGAGAGGTAATCCTAGACAATCTGGTATAGGGGCATGCATTAGAAATTACAAGGGTGATGTTCTGGCAATTAAGACTTCCCCAATACTAGTAGGAACCAATAACATTGCAAAAGCCCAAGCTCTTCTCTCTGATCTTGTAATGACAAAAAAATTAGGTTATGATAACCTACAGATCGAAGGTGATTCCATGGTCATCATTAATGCTTGTATTAAAAGGGAGATTCATAATTGGAAGCTTAGATATATCCTTCACCAAATTTGGACACTTCTAGACACTTTTTCTGACCTTTGCATTTCCCATACTATGCGAGAAGGGAACACTATGGCTGACTTTTTATCTAATTTAGGTTGTGATGGCCTCATGATAGAAGAGTCAAATCCTTGGGATTTTATTTCTCACAACAATGAATTGCAAAGGCTGATTTTACAAGATAGACAGCTAAAGAAGGAGGTAAGGTGGTGATAGTATTATATCTTTCCAGTGATTGAATGGGCTAGGACAATGTCGCTATAGCTTGGTTCAGATAAATTAAAAGGTTACTGTCAACTATTAATGCCATTCGATTTGCAAGGAGATACGGTCTCCTAACCTGTCACTAGGCTACAGTGAAGGGATTATAGATGTCAAATTTGCAGCAAGTGGGATCAAACAATGATGTCTTAGCAATACTCGGTGATGAGTGCCAAACAAGATACTCAGCACAAAACAAAGAGCACAAGTATTCGCTAAAAGTCACACCATGTGTGATAGATTGCAAGGAGATATGCACAATATTTGGTATTAACTCTTAATATGTGTGTTAGCATGATTGGTATTACGGATTAGTAGAGTATCACATGGATTAAATAAGTGCTAGGAACTTTGCACATACAAAAAAACTTATCGACAGTCAGCAAATGAATCCCATGTGCTTCCTAGTCACACTACCTCATAAAAAAGACTCTTGAAGATACAAACAATATGCAATCCTCTAACCTCATAATTCAAGCTACAAAGGAATAATTATAGAGATTGGAGTTTGAGCTCACAATAAAATCGTGACATACCTATAACATTGAGCATTGGTCATTGGGGTTTGAGAATATTTGCTTCTGTTGGATAGAACACAAAGCGGTTTTCGCTACTAGTTTACCAGAATAGCACACAACTTCAAACCCCTCAGATGGTGTTAATTGCAAAGGAGCTTCCAAATTGTGACTCATGCGGCCTCCTCCACAAAGAAATGTTACCAAGGAACTACAGAATCTACCTAAGTCCTAAAGAAACAGAGGCTCACCTTTCAACTCGGGTAGAGGTTTATCTTCTTGACAAAATGTTTATATTTCACACACCTATGATCTGCAGAGCTATTCAGCAAGTTGTTGGAGAGCACATCCTCGCTCCAAACTCAAAATAGGTGCTATTTCCTTCACAAGTGGTATCAATTTTCCTATCGAATGCTATGGACTTGGTTCAATCTGTAGACTTATTGTTGTTAATCTCTCACAAGGTTATTCAGCCATGGTTTATTAGAGACAACCGTCTATCTTTAGCTATTCAAAAGTATAATTTGTGGTCTGGACATGCCCTAGTAGGTGGGTTGTTTTCACATCATCACTTGCTTTTGAAACATGAATGCTACATAACATATGAGAGCATTAAGAAATCATTGGAAATGCAAAACTTTTGATTTGTCCAGAATACATTATAGATTGTGGCTAGGGTTTTGGGTAAAGACCAGGAAATAGATATTAGAAAGATGGTTTCAGCCATGCTCGACATCTTAGGCTCTCTAAATGTTTTATTGTGCACCCTTAAGTAGGTACAAAAACTTGGGGTAATACCAAGGGACCTTGATCTACCTCCCATTGTCCTGGATCTCAACCTACCAGTGGAAATGGGAGATAGACCAAATGCAGGATACTTAGTTCAGGGTGTGATACAAAGAAAGAGGACTGACGACCTAGATGGATGGGTTAACGGAGTCTACATCGCTCCTCCTATTGGGTGGGGAAATGCATGGCAAAACCAAGGTGCTATACAATTTGCAGAATATGATTACATGGAAGAATAGTGTGATCAATAAGTCCCAAGTATTTTGATCTGTTAAAACTGGTTTTTTGTTGGTCCCCAAATTGCAGTACCTGAAGCAAGGGCATAATAAGTATCTGAAGCAAGGATAGAAAGATGGTGTCATGAAAGAATACAGTCTTAGGGCCTCAATTTTGGAAATGTAACTAAGTGTGAATTTGGGTACTACGCCCTAGTCTGCCTCTCCTTTTTTGGCTTGTGTCTAGATACTCTGCCTCTCTGTTTTTGGTTTATGTCTAGAGGCCTTAATGTAAACATTTATTTAGTATTGTAATGGGTGATGATGTTGGGTTTTCTTTTTGATTCTTTCCCAGCTGAACCTTCGAATTAGTTTATAATATATAATATATTTGGTGGCCTCTCCACCTTTGATTAAAAAAAATTAATGGTTTTTAATAATTAATTAATATCTTATTTCCTCTAAATCTAATCATCTAATCATTCAATCATTTCCCCAAAAATAATTAAATAATTAATATTTATTAATTAATTAAAATCAATTTCCTAAAAGTTTAAAACCAAATATTTAAACTTATTAAATTATTCTTCTAATTAAATTAATTTTATCAAATTAATTTAATTTCACTCAAACTCTATTTTAAATCAAAATAGAATTGAATTATCTGATGTTTGAGTATTTTTAATTTCTAAAATTAAATAAATGCTAAAATAAATCAACTCTACAGTTCCAAGAGGTAGCTCAAAATCAACTCTTCAGTTCCAAGAGGTAACTTACAATCAACTCTTCAGTTGACTAAACCATCCCCTCTTCTCTTTAGTTAAGATATGGATTTTATTGATTGCTTCTCCAATTCCTTTTGATCTCACCCATCAATTCTCAAGTTTCTGGGATCGATCTCATCCGTCCAAATCATTTCCATTGCTATATTATCAACCCTTCTCAACCATTTGAAGAAGGTCTGGATTTCGAATCATTGTTCACAATTACTCTGTAGGATTCTTGTACAAATCATAAAGCGAAATAATTATCATATAGATCTCATTTTCTCAACACTCCCAAGTTAGAGATGTTGTCGATACCAACACTAAGTACCATCCATACAAAAATACAGAAGGAGAGAAAAGCAATAGAAGCTTCAAGCATTGTGGTTTGTATTTTTTTATTTTCCTCTCTTATGCTTGTTATTTTATTGTTCATAGGTTTGTTCTTAGTATTTTGATTGATTTCTTTTGTTGCAAATTAGTGCTACTAACCCTTGTTTGAGTTTGCAGAATTAAATCCTATACAATAATTAAATGTACCTTACATTTATTTCCAAATAGCTTTATAGAAAATTATTTTTCCATATCAAACCAACTATGGGAATAACGTACACAACTAACTTCATTTATTTGTTACATAAAATTAACTAACCTATAAAATACTTTAATTAGATATAATATTTTTCAACATTCACTCCCTTTTACATCAATCTCAAAAGTGTGGAATATTGCATGAGTTGACCACAACAATCTCTAGAGCCTTTGATGATGGTATTTCACAAATCACCCTAACTCAGCTAGGAAACACTAGTGATTATCATAATTAGAGCGTCATCATTATGGTTGAGGTAACTAATTTGTACATATGATATTGTGATATAATTAGTGTCATGATTGTGTTCAAGCTTACTACTTTGTAGATGTGATATTGAAGCATATTGATATATGTTTATGGATTTTATAATTTCTTAGTGAAGTTTGTAAACTCGTTGCTTTAGATTGTTGGATATTGGTATTAAACTATAGTAGATGAGTTCAATTTGTTTAAGAAAATTATAATTCATATAATTATAAAAAAATATATGATTTGTTAGTAGGTGTATAACTAGATAGAACTTGTAACTCATAGATATAAATTAATTATTTAATATTTATAAATTATAGAAAATTGTATGCACATTGGGAATAGTGTCTCACTGGAATAGAAATATGTAGACTCCATATACACAGTATTTTCTATTACATGTGATTATGCTTATGATGATTGTACATAATTCATTAATTTTGAGAATTACATAGTGGACTTGATCCAAAACCTTTAATTGACTAAAAACAGCATTGTATAATTGTGTACATGAGGATCACTAGTGCTTCATGAGTAGGTTCTTCAGGGTTTCATATAACATATCTATTCAAGTTGGTCAAATATATCTTAAAAAGGGAGTTAATTATATTTTAAAGGTCACTCATGGATGATTTTGTTGGAGTTTGACTATGAAACTTAAGTACCCATTTTGGGTTCATAGCTTTAGCACATGATTTTTCCAAACCCTTTTACACCATATGTCAATGGATTAGTATGGAGATTAATAGTAATGTCTTTTGTATTTTTATGGTTTTATAATTCCCTTTGATTGTAAAGTTTGGATATCACTAGAGCCCTAAATTTGGAGTGTATTACAACTAATATTTCTACTTTCAATACATTTGCTTGATGCTTGGGAAGTTGAGACTTTACCTATGCAAGTAACTTGTGTGGTTATGTTTCATATTATTCCTCTCTTTACTATTTTCCTTTGTGTCATTTACATGTAATTATTATGTTGAAACATGTATATATTGTTAACTCTCTCTCTCTCTCTCTCTCTCTCTCTCTCTCTCTCT
>MU225252.1:91278-110640 GCA_018584345.1 Thuja plicata | reverse complement strand
TATATATATATATATATATGTATATATGATACTAAAACCATGCCATTCTGACACCTGTCTATTACAAATGATTCTACAATACTCTCATCTCAAAATCTACAACCTTCAAGTTCGCAGATTCAATAACTATTATATACAACTAATTATACTCAAATTAATGTTATTTTATACAACTAAAATCCATAGCTAAATTTCAGAGTAAAGAAAGATATATTTTAAGTAATAAAAGTATTGAAAACCCACCTAGAATAGAAAAGGAAAGGAAGGGTTCTTTTATAGCCCACTATACCAGCCATATGTTATTGGGTCTACATATGGTGACAGTAATATGAGACTACCCTGTATTCCTTGTGGGAGGCATCCATTATGCTACAAACGAGGCGTATATACCCTACCCTCAATGGATTTGAAGTTATGACCTCCCTTTCAAGAATACAAATCATGTCAATTCCAATTGAAGTGTGATCCTCAAATGGTTTGGATGGAATAGTATGCTCAACCAAGTGACAGAGGAACATGAGTACGAAATGAGAGAAATAAAATAAAATACGTTCCTTCTACCCTCATGGCTAATAAAGAAATGTTCCATCTTCTTGTTAATTAGATTACGACTATACACTATAATCACAGGGACTATAATCGTTATTAATTTCTTGCATTAAAATACCAAAAAACCGTTTACAAAGAAAATCTCCTTTCTGGAGTAAAGTTGAACATTCATATATACTGGTTACAGCAAATATACTGTTCATAGTCAATTGAATATTCATACAAAAATACTTTACAAGACTCAAGTCCAAATTATTCTGGTAAAATTCATAAACAAATAAAGTTGGTTTTGACATTCGTATCTGAAAAGTAACTTCCCTGCATTGAAATTCATTGCAATCAACAGATAATTTCATTAAGAAGTTTATATCTCCTCCTAACTCTTCTACCACTGTAAATCAAACCAGTCTTCTTCTGCTTCTTCAGCTTTTTGGGCATCCTCTTTTTAATGTCAGCACAACATTTTTTCAAATTTCCTTTCACTTTGCCATTGTGGGTAAACGCCAAACATTCTCCAAATCCAACACAATTTCGCACTCTTTCTACAGTTTCCCTGCTGAAAGACTTAATATCAGACCCCAAATTCTCTGCAACAGTGTAGCACCAATCACACAAATTACATCTCCCCTCTACTGAAGCGTTCTCAAAATATGCTCTGCTGCAATACCTGAAGCAAAAAAGTGGGCATATGATCAATTGATGGCACCAAAATAACTATATCACATGAATCATATCAATAAAAACCTAAAACTTTTTCCTTAATTAGAATACTACAATAAAATTGCATCTAAAAAATTTATAGGAGATAAATTTTTAGCTTACTGGTGCTGAAATCGCCATAGACATTTTGTGCATTGAAAGAAATAGATTTGGAAGCCCGCATCCCCACACATGCTGCACTCCATTACCTCTCCTCACTTTCAGACTGTATTTGCCTAACAATTGAAAACTGCCCAACACATAAAGAATGTGGAAACCTTTGACCAACGGTGTTGCTAACCTCGTGCATTCCATCATGACTATGGAAAATTAACTTCCAAGTAAAAGCTGAATCTTTCGTTATTCTAAGAAATTTTGATTAATCCAAGAGAATCAATCCAATCCCTATGGTCAATGCAAGCTTTTTTGTTTTTTAATTGAACTTGGTAGTTTAAATATTTAGGTGTGACAACTATATTACAACTTAGAAGACGTGTTCTTTATTTTGCATTTTTTTAAATTGTCGAATGACAACTTTTGACTTTGAAAACTTCGTCCGAACGTACTATTGAAAAGAGTTCTGCGAAAGACAATAATTATAAAAAGGGATCTATGCTTGTTTGTCACAACCCTATTGATAAACAGTTGGAGAACACCATTTTAGAAACCATTGTGCAACTTAGACTAGAATGGTGGGAGAACACTATTTCAGAAACCATTCAATCAAATCAAGAACAGAAGAATAGGGAAATCTACTAGGATTAAGATTTAAACCTTGAAAGTCGGTACTTCCAGGAAGACACATATTGATCGTCATAACATAACGTGAACTGGCACTAAAATCAAAAGAAAAAAAAATCAATTTACTAGCAATCCTAAAATGTTAGAAGATCCGCTGATTTATCTGTCAGGAAGATTAGTACTGATTTTTTTATTAGAGAGGATCATGTCGTCAACATAATTGTTTGCAGCAAGGATGAAGGGCTACCGTTCTTTTTATGAAAATAAAATTTAAAGAGATAAACAAATTTATCAACAATATTATAAAGTTGAGCAAAGCTAACTTCATATGACGATTACCAATATGAAGACAGTAAATCAGATAAGGTATAAACAAAGTCGATTCTAAGAAAGAAAAGTTTCAATGGAAAATAACACCAATGAATCTTTAGACTCTTTCAAAGGTTTGATTTTATCTTTATTTTTGAGAAGTGTCATGTTATTTAATGCTTTTAATTGCTATTGTTTATCATATTATCAATTAAAAGTCTTTTGTGGTATAATACTTTGTTTTCTTCATGTTTTTTTAAGGCTAGAGTACCATTTTATTTTTTTCAATATTAAAAAAAAAGTTTGACAACAAAGAAAAGAAATCTAAACTTCTATTATTCCAAGAAAAGTTTAGTACAATAATACATTTTATTTATCATTCTAACAACAGTCTTAAAAAAAGACTACTTGGAAAAGAACCTTACAATCTAACATCTCATGTCTACAATACATGAAAAGATAGAAAGAACAAAACATCAAGTGATAAAACCACAACTCAAAACCATGAGCCACAAAAAAAATTTGAAGACCCTTATAGTAATGATAAGTTGTCTTCAAATAGTATGCAACATCTCATATACCAAATACACATATTACACACCCCTTATGAATCATATATTTCATCTATTGTGTTATAATAATCTTTTTCACCAAGATTCCTATCCTAGAAAGCATGTCTACATTCAATGTTTGTGTTGTAAACATCAAATTAAGAAGATAATTTATAAATCTCAATTTTTGGCCTTTCAACGCAACCTCTCTAGTGAATGTCTTCTCACACAATATTCCAAGTACTCTAGAAAATAAATAATAAATATGAAATATCCCCCACACACATTGACTATTTTGTTTTCCCCAGTCTAACATGTTTAGAAATCTTAATAATTGATCATCTACATAATTATGTACAATGAACCAACACATTATTACAAGGTGAATGACATTTAATACCCTAACACACCCTAATTTCAAGTAGGTCCACTTAGCTGAGAATGGCCTTGTAGGTATGTCCTAGTTAATTTTCCAATGTAATATATCTATGATTTTATGAGTTTCAAGCTATGGAGATGTTAGTTTTTAGGAATAATTAGTTCAAATTATAAGGCATAATTAATTTATATACCCTTATCCCCTAAATGTGTTAATGGATATTGGTGTGATCTTCCCTCCCGTGAAAAATCTTATATCTTTCCTAATATTATGTTATCAATTTTTATTGTGCTTAGTCTTATGGTTGAATGGATTAATATTAAGATGAGCTTTTTGCAAGGTGTTTTCAGTAGAAGGTCTACATTTTACAAGTAGACATTATTTGAAATTGATTTAAAGACAAGGTTTACATATTAATAATGTATGCTATGTTTGGTTCACACATTATTAAAGTTGTGAATTGTGTGAGAATTGATTAGATCATTATGCTTGTTTCAAACATGGTGGTTTATTATTATTCCACTTATTTATTCGTAAAATTATGGATGTCGTTTGTTCTTTTCACATTAATTATATATGTTATTTGAATAATTTGTGAGAGCTTAGTTTTACTTTGTATGGAGATTAGGAGGAATATAGTAAACAAAAAACTCTTGATCAACTAGGGACGTATATTATCCTTATTTTGCAATCATTTAATTTATAGAATTGTAAAGAAAAGAATGTTGTTTGACACCAAATAAGATATGATGCATGTGAAGAACTTTCTATGCTAGTAAAGTTAGTAAGATTTTGTATGTCATGGCTAGCACTAGGCCAAAAATTGCCTAAGTAGCAAAATTCCTAGATGTAAGTACATATCCTTTATAGATAAGGAACATAGGATTATAACAAGATACTATTGAGGTATATATATCTTAGAAATAAATTAGATGACTTTATCGTTACCAAAGATGATATACTTTGTGTAGGGTGATGCATTTATAAGGACTTGTGGATTTTGATTAGACTAGATATGCACATAGTAGGAGGTCTACTAGCTTATTTTAATAGATTTACCCTATTTATTAGGGTAGATCGCCGATGAGAAAATTAAAGGCTATATTTGTTGTTAATACTATCTTATGTATAGATTTTAGAGTTGTTCGAGTGGTAAGTTTAAATTTAACATTGAAACTTATGTTCACAATTTGATTTATAAAAACATCTAGTCTTGAACTATTGTGATAATAAGTTTGTCATCATTAGGATCAAGTTCGTTACTTTGCATGTGATATTGAAGTATATTGATATGTATTTTTTGATGTTATAGTTTAATAGTGAAGTTTGTTAGCAGGCCTATGGGATTTAACCTATAGTAGATGAATTCAGTTTGTTAGAGCGCCTTAAATTCATGCAATGCAATTTTTTTTTAATTATTTATTAGGACTAGGTGTGTAATTAAATAGGTCTTTAAACTCATGGACAAATTTATTATTTAATAGAGCATCCCATGTGGATGAAATCATGTCGACTTTACAGTTTTCTTTATTACGTGTGATTAGGCTTATGATGATTGTAAAATCATCAATTTTGGTGATTTTTTTGGACTTAGTCTAACACCTTTGATTGACTAATAATGGAATTTTGTAATAGTGTACATAACATTAGCTAGTGCTTCATGAGTGAGTCATTGGGGGTGACATATAACACCCCTATTCAAGATGATCAAATATGGCTTGAAAAGTGAGTAACATTATATTTTAGAGATCACTTTTATGGGTGGTGGTTTTGGAGTTTGACTATGAAACTTGGTCACCCAATTTGGGCCCATGGTTTTGACACATGATTTGCAATAAACTATTAGTGGTTTCCCAAACCCCCTTGCACTACTATTTTAATGGATTGGTATAGATATTGATAGTAATAAGTTTTGTAGTGATATACGTTGATAATTCCTCAAGTAATTAAAGAGAATTGATCTTATGAAAGCTCTAAATTTGGAGTGTATTACTAATATTTTTCTTGCTAATGCATTGGTTTTATGCTTCGGAAGTTGAGTTTCTCCATTTGTAAATAACTCTTCTTTTTTATGTTTCTTAATTTTTGTCAATTTCTTGTTTTCTTTTACGTCTCATTTACATATAATTATTATGTTCAATCATGTATATATTGTTATCTTGAAAAATATCTATACATAGGATTGAGTGGTGGCTATCTATTTATTTCTTTAATTTATTATCTAATATTTCTTGGAGTAAATAGGTGTACACCTATTTATGGTGTCTAAGTCCAACTTAGTGGACATTAATTGTATTGCATACTTCCTAGGTTCATTGGTATTTTCACTTTACCTAATCTACATAGCCTCACATCTAATTGGGACATAAGACATTTCTTATGCCTTCAATTCTCTTTCTTCTTTCCAATATATGCAAAGGATTTATACATTTATAGATATGTCAATATCATTTATCTTTCCTGGTGAAATATTTTTCTTTATCTTTGTATGGAAGTTTCTACATTCATGATCGTATCATGGGAGCATTGCTCTAATGTGGTATCAGAGCTCATCAATCAGTTACACTTTCTAATTTGACACCTCACCAATCCTATTGAGATTAGGTATCAGTATTTTTTATTTTTTAAAATCAAAGAATCACCTCATTTTATTAAAAGGCTAACATATGAATCAATATTGAAGATTTGATTTATCTCTCATGTTTCTAGTTATTATCAAGTGCCTTTACCTATTCTATTTTTTTTCACACCACACATATCCTTGGTGGCTCATTTTTTAATGCTAGTGTAGTCAACTCACCTATTCTAGCCTATCTTTTAGTGGTGCATGCTCATTTGGGATAGTCTGATCCTTATCCACATGAAAGCATTCTTATGCTTGTGTGAGATTATAATTAATTGGCTTTATATTTCTCTAGCCCATATTTATTGGCTTCTTCATTTTTTAACCAACATACTATGTCAACATACCTTGTAGACGTATTTGCAATGTTTTATTTAGCAAGATCACATTACAAATTGACTTTTTATTGTTTGGAGAAAATCATACCTAGCTACAAGTCTATTGCCTTGATTCCATATTATTTGATGAATTTTCATTAGAGATCCTATTTGTCAGAGCTTTTGATCTATATTTTTCTTGAAGTGGCCATCATTTTATTAGGCTTGTGAGTCTTATTAATCAGTAGTTTTATGTGTATTAGTTGGTGTCCTTAGTTTATTGTTTTGATAGATTTAAACATTTTTTATTATTTCAAGCAATGAATTATTTGTTTGATTTCTACTCCTTCTCTTATATTATTCATTTGAATTCTTATGGGGCACATATAAGCTAAGGCTAACTTGGATTTAAATCTCATGCATTCAAGGTTTTCTCTTTCATTTGGCACATTGACGTTATTGGCAATTTGCTTGTGATGTGATGCACATGGAGACATTCTGATTCATTCTTGAATTATTGATTTGGCTTGATTGGTGCATGAAACTGTCAATCCTATCACTCATATCACTCTTCCTAAGACCATTTTTGGAACCAAATAAGGTTTTTAGCATCACCTTTTTAAATCATTTTTGGAAGTTTTGATTGTCTTGTGATAGAACTATAGCACTATATTTGAATATTTTTAAGGAATTTCCATAGGATGAATTACAAGTTTTTTTACCCATAACTAATTATTTTGAAGCAAGGGAACTATGAAAAATGGAGAAACAGCATTACCACCCATCTTTGATTGCTTAATTTTTTTCCTTATTTATATAAATTAGTCCCTCTACATAGCACACTGCATCAGAGAATTCATCAAAATTAAAAAAGAGATCACAATGTCATAATAATTATTAATATGCATGTAGATGATAACATCTTACATTCAATCATTTATTTTAAGTGTCTCCATTATCTTTGGACCTATATTTATGGGTTATATGGTGATCCTAATTCTCATACCTTCCTAGATGATCCTTTTTTAATTGAAATGTGCTTATTCATCCTTCAGCAAGCATACCTATGATTATAAGCCCATTATATAATTCGCTACCTTGAAGTATTATTAGACTTAAGATGAGGATGATGTTTCTTCCAAGGCTCATCATTATTCTTCAAAGATAGTTGATTTGCCTTCACTTTCATTGAATCCTTTTCTAGAGACATTTGGAACTTCTATAAACCAAATTCATCTACCTTGTAGGTTGAGGTACTGAAAGAGGAATAAGGTAAAAAAATAAGAGATTGTAGCTAAGATTGATGGAAATCCCGATGGAGACAACATATTTCTTGGATAGGAGAGAATTTTGAATAAAGAAAATGAGAAATAAGATAAGCTTCTTGAAGAGGTTTCAATTGAAACAAGAGGTGATGAAGGTATATATTGATTTGTATAATCAAAAGATTCAATTGCATAAGCTAGTGGATACAAATAAATGTCTAGTTTCAAATCTATATAGAGATGTGGCATGTTTGTATGTAGAATAATAGTGTTGCGAAGGAATTTTAAACATTCTTAGGATAATAAGAAAAATTAAGTAATTTTTGTTTCCCATAATACTCCATTAATTATCCATGATCAATTTACAGACAACAGTGTGCTTTTTGAGAATATGAAGAAGAGGTAGGCCTATCAAGTTTTCACGATTCATAGAGAATATGAAATTTATTTGAGACAAGAGGTTAATCATGCAAACTCATAAGTCTTCTTTATTTTTTTAAATTCCTACAAGGAAAGGAAGAATTTTGTTTGAGAATATTAAACTTTAAACTAGGGAAACTTCCCTACAACTATCTTGGATTAATACTAAACAAAGGGTTGATATCAACAAAACTTTTGGATCCCTTTAAATACAATATTGAAAAAAAACTCCTCTCCTATAAATGTTGATGGAAATATCCAAGGAAAGTAGGATTAATATGCTCAAAGTAGTTAGATAAGCTTACCTCATATACATGCTATCATGTTTCCCACTTCTAAGAGGTATTAATCAACAGTTCCTTCAAAAGATGAGGAAATTATTATAGAAAGGATTGTAAAAAAAGAAAAACTGGAAACAATTTCCTATGATGTAGTCTGTAGGTCGATGGATTATAATGGTGGGGGACTTTGCAATCAACTCTTTTAGAATGAATCTCTAAAGGGGAAACTCATCTAGACGATGTATTAGGATCCACAACTCAAATGGGTGAGTATTATACAAGATAAATATCTAAACAATAATGACTTGAAGGGATACTATCTTGAATTCATGCTTGGACGTCTATAAATACAATTAAAAATTTATCTAAAATATTAGTATATTTTTGCATCTTATGTGTGCATTAGCAATTAAAAAATGCTAATAAGTTTCTTTCTCCAAAAAATTAATACTAAAATGATTACTTGTTTGTATTAATTTAATTATCTATACTAATGTTTTATGTAAAGATAAATAGTTATACAATATTTATTTTTTAAATATTTTTTTTAATTTGATCTATATAACATAACCAAACTTATGAGAATTTTATTAATATCAATAAATATTTACATTCTATCAAGGGCATTTTAGGATCCCTTATCTTGAACAGATATCTAGGACATTACAAAATACCTTGGCCAATAAAACAACAAATATTACATCCACAAA
Source organism: Thuja plicata (assembly GCA_018584345.1). Classification (NCBI taxonomy): domain Eukaryota; kingdom Viridiplantae; phylum Streptophyta; class Pinopsida; order Cupressales; family Cupressaceae; genus Thuja; species Thuja plicata. Next base: position 101,796 of record MU225252.1, on the reverse strand, counting down.
CTTTTCCAATTACCTAAGCCAAAACATTGACCCGTATATAGGGTCTCTGGACTAAGAATACACTAACAACATATTTTATATACCTATTTTCTACACTGGTGCTAAAAATGCCATTTGTGCATTGGAAGAAATTAATTTGGAAGTCCACTTCCCCACACATTCTACACTTCAACGCTTCTCCTTACTTTCAAATCGTGCTTTCCTAAGAATGGAAAACTTCCCAACATATAAAGAATGAGAAAACCTTTGATCAAGGATGTTGCCAACCTCATGCATTCCATCATGACTATGGAAAGCTGACTTATAAGTAAAAGTTGAATGTTTGGTTACACTAAGAAATTTTTATTAATCCAAAGAGAATCAATCCAATCCCTATGGATAATGAAAGTTTTTGTTTTTAAAATGATAATGTTATTGTATAAATTTAGGTGTGACAACTGTAATATAAGATAAGAAATTTGAGCTTGACCAATACATGTTTTCCAAATAGGGAGTTTTGATAGCTATTTTCTAAGTCATATATTTAGTTTTGTATTTTATGGGACTGACTTCTTATAAACATTGGAAACTTACTTTGAAATTATCTCTTATGTTTGATGATAATGTGTGAAATTCTGAATTTAATTTGAATAGTGGATAAACTATAAAATGAAATTCTTAGTAAATTAAGGCTAGGGGTCATAACTATAAAATGATCGACAAAATATCATAGGCATTTTTTCACCCAATAAAGGTTAAATAATAATATATTTGTTTTTATTAAGGGAAACCCAGCTTTGAAGGGTACCTGAAACCATTTAAATCATTAGGAAGAAAGATAGATCATCTAAGCACAACAGAGAAGGAATACACAACAAGAAAAAAATAGCTGGCAACCACAATAAAAGTCAGCAAAAGGAAAGAACCTATGACAGGGCCACCAGACAGAAACAAAATGGACAACAAGAAGCCTAGGGAGAAATAGAGCTAAGTAAAGTTCTTAAGAAGCTCAAACACTTCCAATTCAAGATGAATCATGGTATCAACAAATTTCTTCAAAACTTCTATGTCTTTGTTATCATTCTTCACAATCTTCTTCATGTTAGCATAGGTTCTCTTACCTAGCCCATCAGGAACATCTCAATGACAGGTGTCATTATCATCAATAAACTAAACAATTGCCTTTTCCTTTTTGGTATTCTCCATCTTGGAAATGAGGATCCTTAAGTGTTTCAAAGAAGACTTGAGGATCTTAAAGCTCTGTTCACCGATCTTTTTGAGAGTGTCCTCTAAGCCGTTAACTCTTTTCTCAAGAATAGAAAACCTTTCATCCACTTTCTCAAATCCAAAGGAGAAGGCTTCAGTCATGGAATCAACATCATTAATGGCCTTGGTGAGGTCTCTGAGCTCCTTAGGGAAGGAGCTATCATTTCTAGGCCCAATGGTCTCCTGAAAATTTAGTTTTCTGGAAAAGGCCCTCTGGTTTTTCTTCATATCTTTAACCTCATTAAAACCCCAATTAACAACCTAATAAAATTCCATAGCCCCTTCCTTAGTTTTTTGCAAAAAATTCTTGTTGGGCTCCTTGCTGTTGCTATTAAATTCAGAAAGAGAAGTGTCCTTCATACGGGTACCCATAGAAACATCAGTATCAAGATCACTCAGAGGAATAGAACCATGATCATTCAAATTCTTCATAACCCTATCCTATTACACATAATTATTCAATACATTCTTAGTGCTAGGCAGTGGAGGAGGGGGAGGGTTGATGGAGTCGACAGGATTCAACTTCATAGGGCTGTGAGTAGGGGAAGGAATAGGGATATCCCTACCAATATTCTCAGAGCTTCTGACAATAAAATCTAAAATATTTGGTTTATTACAAAGATATAATATTATCCTCACAGTTATTTTCCATCTCCTCACTTCCATTGATGCCTTCCTCAACCCAAATCTCCTCCTTGATTCTCTTTATGCTCCTTCCTTTCACCATCTTCCATATCTTGATCTTGCCAAACCCAGAGGCCATCATTTTACCCTTACCCTTGCTTTCTGAACCTTCTAGGATATCAAGCTCAGTATCTTCCTCCATCTTAGTACCATAATCTCCATCCCCCTGAGACTCATCAGAGTTAAGAGAATCCTTATCTGAGGCCGAATGCTCAGATATTTCTTTCTCAATAGAGTTAGATTTAAAATAACAAACAATAAGGACCAGAGTGCCCTTCATGAAGGGTATTATTGCTATCAACATTGAACCTATCCCCCTTGATACTAGAATTAGGAGAACAAAAGAGAAAATATCACAAATATACCTTCTGATTATGTCAAAAGTAGTTCAACAACACAAAATGGTATCCATATAGTCAAGAGAACCTCTCATCTAGAGTGATGTATTACATGATGGCGAAGAGAAACAACCTCCAAATATTCTTAATATTCATGGAAGAGTAGTATTTTTTTATTAATTTTGACCAAGATGTCTCTCTCCTACTCTTTTTGGAACCTCATGACGGTGACATCAGTAAGCTTCTGATCTCCCTAAAATTTCTTCCCCACAATGGCTATACCAGAAACTTCCACAATCATTCCTTCATCAATTTTTACCTTTCTCTCACCTATAGTCATCTTCCCGTCCTTCTAATCCTTCTTAAACATTCTAGTAATAGAAAGGTGTGCAAGTCCTCCATAAAATTGACCATCTTGCCCACCCCCAAGATCTCCCAAACTTTGGGCTTCTGCTTCAAATCTCTCAGGATAAGGGCTCCCTCCTCTTTTTAATTCCCTCCATGGCTCCTATGGCATGATCACTAAGAAAAATAAGAAGAGAAACCAGAAGAAAATAGAAGGCTTGAATAAAAGTGTAGCTATTTGAAAAAGCAACCTAATAAATTGTTAAAAACACCTAGAAAGTGTGCAAGATTGTATCATGATGATTAGCCAAACTGTCAGTCAAATAGCCACCTTTACTTATCATTATTACTTGGGTCATTGGAAAGGATATCATAATCAACTTTAAGCACACCAAAATCTCCTTGTGTCCTCTCATGATTCAATATGGCCTTGGCATCATAAGTGAGGTCCAACTCATCCTGCCAGGTAACTTTTTTGTCAGATTTAACTGCCATATTGGCTAACTAGTCTTCCATAGAGTTAACCTCTCTAAATGCATGCGAGACATAAAATTTATCAAACAAATTGATAATATCTCTAGCCTTATATATGATGTTCTTTATGGTCCATGAGTAGGAGTCATTCCCTTAAGATATGTAATTATGTTGTTAGAGTCTCCTTCAAGACAAACCTTAGTGAATCCCAATATTTTTGCAAGCATGAGGGATTGAAGAGCCTCCATAGCCTCAGGTAATTTCTTAGTTTAAGATCCCAAGGGGAGCACCACCGCCAAACTACACTGGCCTAAATCAAATATTATCACCCCCAACACCCAACTGGACCATAAATATTAACATAGTTATTTGTACAAAGGTTATTTTTTTATGTGATCCATTTTCTTAACAACTCGTAACAAAGCTCAGATAAATAGAAGGGCATTGCAATAATTCTAATAAGAAATTCTACAATTCCTTATAATATTGGCATAGATGATTTTATTTATATCTCATTATTCTATTGGAAAGGATGTTGCACCGGTAAAATATTTGAAGAGAGAATTAATGGAATGAAAAGAACACAACATAAAAACAAGAACCAAACCAAGGAAAAACACAACACATGAATTTATAGTGGTTCACCAACTGTCTAAATCCACTTTCACTAGGGGAATCTTTTATTATTATATTTGTTTCTCAAATGTGATTTACAAAAACTTTTGTAAGCTTAAAACTAACTAATGCATACATTAACTATTTAGCTCTTAAAGAGTTTTTGAAAGAGTAAATGAATGGTGATCCAATGGAGGAAAAATGAGTTGTCCATTGGGCTTCACACACCCAAAAACCTCCCACTTGAAGTCCAACGACTTCTATAACAAATAAAAAAAATTCCCCTACCTAGATCCTAATATCACATCTTGATGATGATGAGAGAAGCTTAACAAAACATGAAATTCTCCCATGGAACAATCTTCTTTAAGGCACTAACTGGATATTCTTTGGTGTCAATCTTCTAAAATTTTAACTTGTGTTTCTCAAGCAAAGACTGGATGAAATGAAACTGTACCTCCATATATTTGGTATAACTATGAAAATATGTATTCTTTACCAGATGGATAGCACTATTGTTATCACCAAATAGAGTCCAGAACCATGTTGTTTACAATCCAACTCACCAAATAACCGGTACAACCATATCATCTCTTTTTCTCCTTCGGTGAGAGAAATATATTCAGCCTCTATTTTTTAAAGTGCAAGCACTTGTTGCAATGTAGAAACCCAAACTGATCACTTCTCTAGCAGACATGAAAACATAACCTATAGTTGATCTTCTCTTGTCTAAATCACCAGCCATATCAGAGTCAACAAAATCTTGCAATGAAAGATCCTTCCCACCAAAGCATATGTAAACAAAAGCAGAAGTACCTTTAACATACCTCAAAATCTATTTAACTATATTCTAATGTGGTTTTCTCATGTTATTCATAAACCTTCTTACCACACCCATCACATCGAAAATATCCAGACTAGTGCACACTGTTGCATACATGAGACTACCAACACCTAAAGAATACAGAATGCCCTTCATTTTTTTTTTCTCATGTGTCTTGGGACACATGGCAGAATATAAATGGAAATGATTAGCTAATGAAGTTCTAACCACTTTGGTATCTAACATGCCAAACCTGTGTAAAAATTTGTGATTATAGTTTTCTTGTAACAACTTGATTTCCTTCTTCTATCCATCTCAGATAATGGCTATACCAAGTATTTGTCTCACTGCCACTAATTCCTTCATTTCAAACCATTGTGCGAAATTATGATTTATCTCAAAAATAATCCTCATGCTAGTGACAGGTACTAACATGTCATCAACATAGAGCAAGAGAAGCAAAAAACACCATTGGGTAACCTTTTACAGTAAACACATGGATCAAATTAACGTGTAAAATAGTGCTTAGTCATAAATCTATAAAAATTAATGTACCATTGCCATGGGACTTTCTTGAGCCCATATAAACTCCTATTTAATCTTCAATATAAATTCTCATGCCCCTATTTCACAAAACATTTGGGCTACATCATGTAAATTCTTAACTAATGTCACCATGAAGAAACACTATTTGGACATCAATTTGTTCAAGTTAAATATTATGAACTATAATCAATCCCAAAATTGCATGAATTGTAGTCATTTTGACCATTGGTGAGAAGATTTATTTAAAAGCAATTTCATTTTACTGATCAAAACCTTTCACAACTAGTCTTTCTTGGCATCATCTCTAACCTTTGTCTTCTTCTTTCAATGAAAACATCCATCTATTTTTCAAGTATTTATGATTTGGTGATAGTGGAATCAAATCCCAAGTGTCATTTTCCAACAAGGAGTCCATTTCGTCTTGCATCACATTCTTCCATTTGTGACAATCACCTGCTTTGCAAGCATACTTTAATTTTGCAAGCTCCACCTAATTAGAAAACAATAATTCAGGATATACGTCCTTAAAGAGAAATAACTCATAATCAGAGAACTTGGTTGAAGGCTTCCTCTACCTAGTGGACCTCATCACTATAAAAACCTCACTAGATTTATTATTTGAATTTGATGGCAGATTAGTATTCTCAACAAGAACAACACTTTTATTAATTGCAATGATGTTTCCCTACTCAAATACAACCCCAAGAATATTTAAAACATTATAAATGTTCCTCTATCAAAAATATTATCCAAATCAAAACTTTCCTTCATACAGTTTAACCGAGGTTGTGTCATAAAATCTTCATGTGTCTGGTGGTTAACAATTACCTATCATGGCTATGACATACCTATCAGGTGATGTTCTAGATTCATACGATAGGTATTTCTTTTCAAAAACTTGGAGTGAGTATTGTGGTATTGAAACCACCACCAAAATTGTTGAGGGTCTCGCGCATCACTCAAAATCACTGTTTGTACACTCATGAGTGTTGAGGAACCCTTGTTGTAAAGGAGCATAGATGGTCTTTTCTGGTCCACCATAGTAGGACCAATATAAGAAGGGGAGAACTGTGTGAGGATTTAATTAGACCTTGGTCATGTGGAATTGACATGGTGAGAGGAGATGAAGAGTCAACTCCATTAATATTGTCATTTCTAGAGAGTTGGGATGAAGATATAAAAGAGGGGGATGAACCAGGGAAATGTGTCAAAATAGAGGTAGGTGATTTGGAGTGATGAATCCCACCTGTTCTTTAAGGCTTCAAATTACCTCTAGGTGATTCATGTGAATTATTATTTCCAAATGTTTTTAAAGGGCACATACTCTTTTGACTATGTTGGTTGAGTTTTCAGGGTGGAAATGTTATCTCATTAAAGACAAAATATTTTTTGTGAACAATATGTTTGCCAACCAATTCCCATAGTCTAAAACAAAATTTCTCTTTACTATAACTAATAAGCATACACATTTTTTAGTTGGCATCTAACTTCAAGAGATGATCTTTGAGAACATGAAAGAATGCTTCACAACCAAATACTTGCAAGTAACTATAATAAATTCACTTGCCCAACCATATTTCCTCTAGAATATCAAAATCCATTTGAGATGAGGGTGTTGGATTAATCAGATACAACTGTGTTATAAAATTCTTCCAAGAATTATTTCCCCAATCCTATGTTTGATAGCATACACTAACATTTCTTAGAAAAAATGTTCTTTTCAACCTCTCTGATGCACCATTTTCTTGAGGTGTAAACATAATAATTTAACTATGCAAATACCATTATTCACACATAAATTATGAAAATCTAATCAATGAAATTCATCACCATTATCTTTTTGTAAGCATTTAATCTTATGCCCAATCTTATTCTCAACTAAGGCTTTTAATTTTTTAAATTTACTAAACACTTCAGATTTCCTATTAAGCATGTAAATCGACACTTTCCTAGTACAATCTTCAAGGAATGTGACAAAATAGTTTTCTCCTCTATTGGAGGTTACCTGACTGGGTCTAAAGACGTCCGAATGAACAAGCTCCAAAGGTGCTAATTTCTTCTCCCTACTAGTCTTCGAGAAGCTAGCCCACTTCTTTTTGTTCATAGAGCTGATGTTCACAAAAGTCTAAATCAACATATTTTAGGCTTTGTAGTTGTTATCTTTTGAGTACAACTTTGAGTCCTTTCCTAATCATGTATCCTAGAATTTTATTCCAAATCTCTAGTTCACTACCTGTAGTAGTCATAGAAGCTCCCATTTAAACAAGATTCTCTAAAACATATAAACTACCAACTTTATTTCTGTTGGCAATAACCATGGAGCATTTTGTTACTTTTTAACTATCCACAAAGAAGAAAATATTGAATCCTTGTGTTAAGAGATGACTCACAAAAATCATATTTCTCTTTGGTTTGGGAATATGGATAACATCTTTTAAGAATAATTTATTTTGTCCTTTTAATGGAAACAAAATATCTCCTTTACCAATAATTTCACAAGCTTTATTGTCCCCTAAATATATCGTTCCAAACTGAACTACTTGATAATTAGTGAAGGTCTATACACGATGTGACATTAAAGGAAGCTCTGAAATCTAGAACCCACAAATCTGAATTAGTTTCACATATAGACAAAACTGAGACATTGTCATCCTTGTCATAGGATTTATTAGCCTCAATATTGTACACCTTATCTTGTACATTTTTTTTTAATTCTAGCAATCTTTTTTTATGTGATCTGCTTTGCCACAAAACCAACAATCACCATTTCTTTCCCTAGACTTCAATCTTTTAGCACATTTGGATATTATTATTATTATTATTATTATTATTATTATTATTATTATCTTGACTCCTTCCTCTTTTGTCTTTGCTTACGATAATCAAGGAATCACCGGATGGTGGATCTTGATTCTTTCTTCTCATATCTTTGTTGAGAAGAGTAGTTGCAACACTGACAAAAACTAATTTACTCTTGTTAGACACTGGATTTTTAATTGTTGTCAGACCTCCATCCCAGTTGCTTGGTAAAGAACATAACAATAGGACAACTTTCTTCTCATAATCTTGAGCAATACCCACTGAATTTTTTTTGTTAATAAGGATATTAAATTCATTGAGATGATTTTTTGTGATGCCTTCTTCCTTCATCTTTAGTCTATATAAAATTTTCATGATGAATACTTTTTTTCCAGTTGATGTCATTTCATACATGGCTGCAATTTTATCCCATAATTCTTTTGTGGTTTTCTCAAGTGTGAGATTCAAAAGAGCATTATTGGGTAGAAAAAGAAATATTATTTCCCTTGTCGTCTTGTCCATGTTTTCCCAATCTTCATCCTTCAACTAATTCAGCTTCATGGCCTTCCCTTCCGGTGCAAGGGAAAGGTGTTGTTTAATTACAAGTAACTCAATTTGTACCTTCCATAGACAGAAATTATGACATGAGAATTTCTCTATTTTTGCTTCCTCCATGACTTAGGAAATTCTACATTGATTTCCCAACCAGCTACACCACCAAGCTTTGATACCAATTGTAAAATATTAGAAAATAAAATTAATGGAATTAAAATTATAAAATAGAAAAACAAGAATTGAACCAAATAAAAATATAATACACGAATTTATAGTGGTTCACCAATTGGCTACATCCACTTTCAGTATGGGAATCTTATATTATTATTTGTACATTATAGAAGTTTTTGTAAGCTTAAAAATAACTCAAATACATTAACCATTCACCTCTTAAATATCTTTCAAAAGAGGAAATGAATGGTTATCCAGTGGAGGGAAAAACAGGTTTCCATTGGGCTTCAGACACCCAATAGCACCGTCATTTGAGTGCAAAACTTTCCTGCAATTTCCAGTCAGATAAATAAATAAATTCTATAAAAATGGTTTGAGTTTTGTCTTCATCTACTATTCAAATCGTATTTTCAAATTAAAACATAAAAAGTTACAATATTTAAATATTTTATAAATTTAAAATAGTGAAATCTAATATATAATAAAATTTAAGAATGTATTAAGACAAAAATAAATTTGAAAAAAAATTAAGAAACTTGATTTATTTTAAGAATGTGGTCGATTCAGTTAAAAAATAATAACAAGAAGGGATACAATTTTTATGTTTGAGACGTTTCTTTCCCTTTGGTCTTCTTCTCCACCACAAATTATTTTATTAGAGTACACAATGGATATATGTTTGACAAAGATGGATAATAATTACTATTGATGATGTGTTCTATAAATACGCCGAGAGGCGTAACCTACAATGGCATCAATCCTCTATAGGAGGTCATCCAAAATAACGGTGTAAGAAAAAAGAAACTCTTCATATTCCATACACTACATTGCTAAATAAACTGCCAACACAAAAAATAATCTCACTCGTAAATACATTTGAGAAAGAATATGCAGCAGGTGTCTACATTTTGCAGGTAACAGCTCACGCATGGTAGGGGAAGAGTCGCAAACACAAGGTACCGAAGAGTCTTGAAATCTGCATTTAACACTTGACATCTGGTGGAGATTTCATATCCGACTCAAATTCCTCAGCCAGTTATTAATGGTCGATTAGAATGCAACTTAGATATGGTAGTAGAAGAGGAAATACTTATATGATAGAGAGTGGATGTTGTTATGCAACTAATCCAAGCACTTTATATATTTTGATCAGAATGCAGCAGCTCTCGTATGGTGCCCTATTTGTGCAGGAAACATAAAACCCATGGGATAAGAAGAAAATGGGTGCATGTCTGCATTTAGCATTCTCTGGATCACCGAAAGAAGAAAATGGGTGCATGTTTGCATTTAGCATAAGCAAGGAAGATGCTGACAAAGGTCATTGATTAGGGCTTTATGCCTTCTTGCATTTGCTTGAAAATTTATAAATCTTTCATATGTTCCTGATTTTTTTAATGGAGTAGCTCCAGTCATTTTTTATATATTAGATTATTTAAATTACTCAATACAACTATACACCTGTATGATTGTTTTAATGAAAAATGTTTTGGATTTATTTTGTATTATCAATCTCTAAGGATCCAAATTCCATTATGATATTATTAATGGATCACCGTAAGAAAAAAGTTGTGCATGTTTGCAATGCCCCTTCACCATTGCCTTTTATTTTATCTTTAATCATTGCATGTCATTTGAGGCCATATTCTCAAAGCACTGTAGAGATTGGAATTTTTCGTATTCCAAATAAACTGAGATTTCATTTTCCTTAGTAATGAATAACTTGGTTTTTTGTTCAAAATAAAGAAGTAAAAGAAATGACCATTGATACCTCTCTTCACCTGCAACAAAATAAGTTTAGTTTCTGTGTTAAAAATAAAATTATGAATCAATACTTAAAATAATGAGGCCCATATATTATCCAAAATGTTCTGCAATTTTTATATGAAATAAAGAAAGTCCTCTTGTATGAAAACGGAATGATTC
>MU225252.1:65678-88485 GCA_018584345.1 Thuja plicata | reverse complement strand
ACCCATACCCTAAACCCTATCCCTAACCATTATGTAAACCCTAATCATGACACATTAAAACATAACCATGACACATTAAGCCCTATTCCTAACCTAAAACCTATTATAATTATAATCCAAACCCAAATTCTAACCCTAACCATAATTCTCCTTGTAACCATGACCTTAAACCTAACCTTAACACTAAGCCCTAACCCTAATCATTATCATAAATCTAAACCAAATTCTAACCCTAATGCTAACTCAAACCATTATATAAATTATAACGCTAAATGCTAACCCTAATCAAATTAATTAATTCAGTGTGTTACAGTGCTGCGGCTGCTACTAGCTAATATAGACTCTATATTTAAAATACGCCGAGATGCATCGAGGCGTTGAATTTTTTCATCATTCACCTTTAAAAATTCAAGTTGAAAAAATTCAACGCCTCGATGCATCTCGGCGTATTTTAAATATAGAGTCTATATTAGCTAGTTACTATTGGGAAAATCATAACATTTCTTTTAAAAATAGAAGACAAACTATAAAAAAGGTTGCGAAAGAAGAAGAATTATTGCATGATGAAATTAGACCTTGAAGAAGACATATTACTTTTACGTACTTAATGCATGTTGTAATTGATTTGGAAAATTTAATTGATAATAAATTAATGAAAAAATTATCATATGTCATTTAATATTTCTTGAGATGATAAAAATGAAAATGATAAAATAAAGAGGGTTAGAAGGGATCATTTATATTTGTTTATTTAGGGTTATTCAATCATAAACTTTTTTATGTACATTGCACTTAACAATTAAATTTAAGTTTATAAATTACACATCATAGATTCTAATAGACGTATATAAATTTAGAATGAGGTATAAATCTCTATAGTAATGTAGTTCTTAGACACTTTGTCCATCGACAAATCAATCATTTACTTATTCTATAATTAGTTTCATTTCATCTATGACTGTGATTAAGTTTAAAATTGTGCTAGTGTTGAAAAACATCTTGGTGATATAGTATATGTAGAAAGAAGATTTAGAACTTCTTTCATAACAAGCTGGACCCTTTATTAATGTAATAATAAAAGATGTTATAAGAAATGATTATAAGTATCTAGAATGTTATAATGATATACTTGTTAACTGAATGTTAATATAAAAGTAGTAAGATAATGCTTTATACTATAGGATTATCCTATTATCCCATGATTACTAATGATCTATAATTGATCTTAAATTCAAAATCTTAAATGCTTAATGAAGATGTTCTTTTTGTAAGCTTATATACAATAATCGAATTCCTAAATAGAAACCTTAAAAAGTAATTGAAATAAAAATAAAATATAAATTAATTTAAGAAACCAATAGCACTTATGATCTAATATAATAGAATGTCAAATCCTAACAACCCCACAATCTCAATACTACAATAATGTCCAAAATGAGAGTGAAATCCTTAAAAACCTACAATCCCAATAATATAATGGTGTCCAAGTTCCATCTTTATAACAAAGTTATTCAAAGTAAACAAACGCTGCAATCACCAACAATATATGTTGACTTCGAAAGGAAATAGAAAGCACATTCAGGCAATTGGATTTTTTCAAATAGTTAGAGGTATTAAACATGCTAGAGTTAAGACCATTGGATCTTACCATTATAGGGTTTAAAAATACACTTGTATCTATCTTAATAATACTTTTCTTCTAATCCATATCAGTCAAAACATGTTTAATGTGAACTATTCCATATGATACTCAAATGATTGACCTATAAAAGTTTCTTGATATCTATGGTTGCATTGTTTGAAAGTGATTTCTCCCCTTTTCATTAATTTGTAGAATATTTTTATTAAGAGAAGATATTTTGCATACTTGTATAAACTTTTTTGTTTAACAAGTTTTCTTAATTTGATAGGTATAATGATTGGATTACAAAAATTGATCTTTATGACATGATTTAAAATTTACGTGGTGATAATTGGGGGTCTTTGGATTGTATGCATGCTAGTGAGTATATTAAGATGTTGAAGCTTATGAAACTTTGTATTTTTAAATGGATTGATTTATCTTTTGTAAAACACCTAAGGTATATATTGATACAAATGATGCATGTGTCTATGATATTAATTCTCAAAGTGAAACATATTTTGATTCATTTTGACCTCTTTTAAAGTGATAATTTAAGAAAATGATTCTTGATATAATATTATGAAAAGTTTGTATATAATTTTATTAGATTTGAATATAGTAAACATGGTTATACATGATTTATTAAGATAACTGAGACTAGAACACATGTCGATAAATCATCTATACACCTAATTATAAAACATTATCATAGATTTTTTAATGGTAAATATCAGCAAATTAATAAATAGTTTAAATATAACCTTTATTTTTTGGAAAGTAAGTTTTTGATTAAGGGAAATCTGGTTTTGTAGGGACCATAACACCCTAACTACCCCCAACTTCTTAGCTAAATCTATAGTCTTTTAAATAAAATTAGCATTTATAAACCTAACCTTTATAAATATATTATCAATGGGGATTACCCCCTTATGCTTGTTACATAACCTAGTGGTAGGGTTAGGAAGAGCCTCTGTATTTGTATCCTCCACAACAACATCCACACACTTGGTTGAATCTTTATCCTTGAAGTGTGCCTTTTTGGTGGATGTATTACTCATAGAGGTGAAGTATTTAGATCCTTAGATAAACCCTCAAACACCTCGTCTTGGTTATTCAACTTTTTTAAACCCTCGAAGAAATTATCCATAATCATTTTACTCACTAGTATCATAGTCATGACCTTGTCCTTCATCTTTCAAGGAGTATCCTCTAGACTTTTTATTCACTTCTCATGATACTCATTTAACTCACTATTATTTCTCACCATTATATTGGTACTCTCCATGATAGAGTCAATTTTTATTTTAGAGGAAAGAATAATCCCATTAATACTATTAGTTTCTCCTACCATCCAAGAAAAACCTGCATTTTAGTTGTCCAACAAACCTTTAATATCTTTATTAAAATTTGGGTTTACCAAAACAAAGGATCTCTTTTCAATAGAAGTCTTCATATCCACAGGGATGTCAACATGAATGGCTGAAGACTTATCTGGGTCATCTTGATTAGGAATAACATGGGATATAAGAATCATGGAATCTACACGCTCAGGCATGTAACCCTTGGACAATATTTTTGTCCTGACAGATGAGGACCCACGACATTTAGTCGAGATTCCCACCTTGTTTTTTCCTTTTTAATCCTTATTGAGGTCCATCGAATCAAGGATGTAGTCTTTCGAAGGGACAATCTAAATTTTCATCATCAAACACAATTACCCTTTTATGATAAGTGAAAGCCAATGACTTTTTTCTAACCCCATAATGGAATACTTCATCACTTTTTGAATCAATAGACTTCCTCTCTAACGAGGTGTCACCATAACGAACTCCCACATTATTTTAATATTCAATTCCTTTCATTGGTAGAGGATTCCTTTTCACGTGCAACATTTTAACATATTCTATTGTCAATAAGATTAAACCCTCATGCAGTAGAAGACTTGAAGGGTTTTTAGCATGAGCCCTCAATCTGTGATGCATAGACGAAGCAGATAGATAAAAAAATAAATCAATTTATAATGCCTAAAATAATTCAAAATTACAAAATGATAGCTAAAGAGACTAGTATACTTTCTGTGCAAGGTAAGGTAACTCATTATCACCTCAGTGACATCTAGCCATGGATCCTTGAGGGAAGCTCTATCATACCCACCATATGTAATCTTCTTGACCTTCTCCCTGTCCCTAGAAAGAAATAAAAAATCAATGGTATTCATTTTATCCCTGTAGACCTCTCTCCCTTCGATGATTGTATTAACAAATTTGGCCACCAATCCTTCATTAATCTCCAATTCCGGCCCGTAAACTCATAGGGTTCCATCCTTCCAACTAGAAACAAAACACTCCATAATGTGGGCATCAACCCCATGGAGGGTTTTGATGTACCCTGTAAACCCCTTGCTGCAATAGAAGACTAGACATCTTCCTCATTCTGCCATTTATCATAAACCATCGGATCCAGTCAATTGTGTTAACCACCCATGGCAGAAATACGAAGGCAACCCATAAAACCATTGTAGAGGATACACAGGGCCCAAATTAAAACTTTCAAAAAACTCTACTTTTCAAGAATAAATGATATCTTCCTTCGGATACCTGTTCTCACGTATGAGGTCATCATTTCTAAGGCATGGTGAGAAAAATAACTATGCAACATGATTTATCAGGAGCATTTTTTATCTCCGATTGGATATGGTCATTTATTTCCCAACTAATAACATGACGAAAATTTATTCCCCAATTTTCCAACATGTCTACAACTTGATTTCTGTCATAATAAATATGGGAAATAAAATAAGAACCAAAACTATTTAACATTAAAATGAAATCCTCAATAATAATTTTAATACTCCCTCTTGGGAGAGTGGGTAAACCCTTCAAACAATAATGATGTTCATAAAATCACACTCAAGTTAAATTTTGTCTAAATGTTTGTCCTTAGCCATTTTGAGGGTACCCAAAGCTAGGATAGGTACCCAAAGGGAGGTTCAGCACAAAGAAAAACCTACCATTGTGATATCAAACCACTTCCCCACTTCTAGCAGGTCTGGGATTACCTTTCAATTCTCCATATTTTTTTTAAAATAAGTTAATTTGAGACAGATGATTGAATTGTTGTAATTTTAGCAATATTTAGTTTAGGTATGAAAGGGTCACTTAAAAATGATTTTATTAAACTTGTACATTGAATTGCTTTATCATAATAGATGGTGTGCAATTCGAGCCTAATCATTTGAAATTAATAATATGCACTATTCATCTAAACTATATTTTCTAGCACTAATAAATTATCGATTACATTTAGGACCATATTTATTTCAATTTAGGTAAATTTTGTATGAATTTGTCACTTAGAATTCATATTAACATATATGATAAATTTGTTGATGGTTGTGTTGTTTCCCTTTAGTATAGACATAGCTATAGATAAACCTCATAATAACATTTTAGCGAAAAAAACTAAAATATAACTTGTTAATACTATATTCCAATGCATAAAACTTCTATTCTCCTTTATGTTTGATTATTTTTATCACATATCTACCAACTAGAGTGTACCTTGGACCTTAAATTTGATGTTTGTGAAGAGCACATTGAGCATATAACTAATGTACTAGTATAATTTTTTTTCTGTGTTTCTAAACTTGAGTGCAAAAATAAATCTTATGCCATGAATGCACAAGAGAAAAATTAATTAAAATTGATATATAATTAGACGGACCTAACATTGATTTCCAAATAGCTTTATAAAAACTTATTTTCCCATTCAATCCAACTATGGGAATAACTTACACAACTAACTACATTTATTTGTTAGATAAAATTAACTAACCTTTAAAATACTTTAAGTAGATATAATATTTTCCAACATCCACCCCATTTTAAATCAATCTAAAAAGTGTTGAATGTTGTATGAGTTGACCACAACAAACTCTAGAGACTTTGATGATGTTCTTTCACCAATCCTCCTCACTCATCCAAGAAATACTAGAGATTATCATAATTAGAGTGTCATCATTATGGTTGAGCTCACTAATATGCACATATGATACTGTGATATATTTTGTGTCATCAATGTGTTCAATCTCACTACTTTGCGCATGTGATATTGAAGCATATTGATATGTATTAATGGATTTTAAAATTTCTTAGTCAAGTTTGTTAGCTCGCTAAGAAGAATATAATTCATATGATGTATTAAAAAAAATGATTTTTTAGTAGTGTATTAGTAAATTGATCTTGCCCCTGGTCCTTTTCTAGAACCTTCTCCCGGCTCTCCTGATTTGGGAGTTGTGGTCCACGATTTGATCTCTTGGAAAGGTTTGGCCAATGAGGTGGATGTTGGGTGGACTACTATGAAAGGGAAAAATTCTAAAATTTTTCCCACGTTTGATATGGCCCTTCAATCCCAAACAGGGAAGAATTGACCCTTCTTGTGGCTTCGTGTGTTGGCTGCTGGTCCTTTGTTGGATGCATCTGAGCTGCTGGACATCCATGTCTTATTTTTTCTTGCAGTGTTTCATTTTGGTTGGTTTCATGTTCTCTTTATCCGTGGCCCTGGCTGTTGCCTATCTTGGTCTTTGTTCCTGTTGTTTTTATGTTAGGACTTATTGTTATATCTTTAGCTTTGTATCGGGTTTCAGGCACCTTTTAAGACCCGTTTTACTCAATCAAAAACTAAATTGATCTTTCCACTCATAGACATAAACTAATTATTTAATATTTATAAATTATAAAAATCGTATGTGCATGGAGAACAATGTCCCACTTGAATAAAAACATATAGACTCCATACACATGGTATTATCTATTACATGTGATTAGGCTTATGATGGTTGTAGAAAATTCATTAATTTTGAGGATTACATAGTGGTCTTTATCCAAAACCTTTAATTGACTAAAAATAACATTTCATAATAGTCTACAGAAAGGTCACTAGTGCCTCATGAGTGGATTCTTGGTGGTTTCATATAACACCCCTATTAAAGTTGGTAAAATATGTATTCAAAGGGGAGTTAATTACATTTTAATTGTCATTCTCATGGATGATTTGTTGGAGTTTGAATATGAAATTTGGCTACCCATTTTGGGTTCATAGTTTTGGCACATACTTTACCAAACCCTTTTATGCTATATGTCGATGGATTAGTATGGAGATCAATAGTAATTTCTTTGTATTCTAATGGTTTTATAATTCCCCTTGATTGTAAAGTTTTTATCTCAGTAGAGCCCAAAAATTTGGAGTGTATTACAACCAATATTTTTACTTCCAATACATTGGCTTGATGCTTAGGAAGTTGAGATTTTACCTAAGCAAGTAAATTGTGTGGTTATGTTTCATATTTTCCCTCTCTTTATAGGTTTCCTTTATGTGTCATTTACATGTAATTATTATTATGTTAAAACATGTATATATTATGATATTGCTATTAGGTTTCAAATGTGTATTTTTTTATTCGAACTCATTGACTCAAATTTCATGAGTAGTGGTTTGCACGAGCCCATCTCTCATCAGAATGAATAGAACACTTAGCACTCATTGCATATAGGTTATTCTCATAGAGGTGAATCACTAGGAATTCTTGGGAGGTCACCCATCCGAGTACTACTCCAGCTCGAGCATGATTAACTACAAAGTTTCCTCCATGGTTAAATGTGGTTACATGCAGAGTGGGTTTAACCAAGGAGGAAATTTTGTAGTTAAGCACACTCAAGATGGATTATTAATGGGATGGGTGACCTCCCAAGAAGTCTCACTACTTCACCTCAATGAGCATCACATAGATTCAATGAGTGCTAAGTTTTCCATTCATTCTCATGAGAGATGGGTTCATGTAAACCCCTACTCATGGAACACGATTCAACGAGTTTGACTCACAAAATACATAGTTGAACCCTGATAGCAAGTGGAGAATATCTACTACTTACCATGTATATATTGTTAACTTGTACAATCTCTCTATGTATGATTTTGTGAAAACTATCTACATATTTCTTTAATTTATTGTTCAAGGTTTATCTTGAGTGTAGGAACTAATTGACTTTGTAAATGTATTGATCTTTCAATAATAATTGGATGTAGAATGGAAAAAATTTTAAATGCTGAATGACTTGATATTTTTTCATTATAGAACACAAAGAGTATAAAAAATAGACAAGGACATATTACAATATCATTTTGTCCTTTTTTTTTTTTTATTACTACATGTTGATAATATCAATGTAGTGCTAGTAATTTGTTAATATCAAAGTAGTGTTACGTTTTTTTATGAGCCTCTCAACACTCTCTTACTTGATGGGATTATAAGCAAGTGAGGATCTTTAGGCCCTCTTGACATGTACTAATTTTACATCTATTACTTTAAATTTGTGTCCTACATCAAGGATTTATATTAATTATCCACACAACCACAATATTAATGACTTGATCTAGTGTTTTGCACTCTCTAATTCTGATGGATCATAGAATAAGCCTCCATTTTTACAATATGACATTGTGCATTTGCAATAGATATTTATATTTATATAAAGTTTATTTCTCCTTGTGTCATTAAATATTTGTATAACCTTCTTGTATGACATTTATTCTTTACAGTTAACTTTATTTTTATGATATTGCACCTATTTTGAACCTAAAATTATAATGAATCTCTTAGAAAAAAGATGAAAAGTTTAGCAAAAACCGTGTCAATTCTGACACCTATCTATTAAAAGTGATTCAACATTATTACTGTCATCTCAAAATCTACAACCTTCAAGTTCACAGATTCAATAACTACTAGTGCTTGCATCGAATAGATGCAAGGTAAAGCCGATAGGAAAATTAAAAATGTGAGCATCACATGTACTCTTCAAAGTCTACAATGGGAAAAAGATCATGTCAAGATGAAATTAATGAGATTGTTGATGGTTACAGTAATGTTAGGTGGCACATTATTAGTGAAAGCACAAGATATGTGCAAGTAATATAATTTCTCAAGCGATATTGGTTGTGGTACTGGTAATGCTTGTTTTGCTAGGTCCTACATATTGTGTACAGTACTACAACATACGAGGCCTATCAGGCTGATGATCTCTTCTATGGAAGTCCCCTCCTTCCTCTCATTATTTTGAATCAAATCAAGCTGATAAAAGTGCATTATTTTGAATCAAAAATTTTACGCATGGAGAACAAATTTGTTGGACAAGCTCGAGCTCTAACAACTTTCAACTTGCACACAGAAGCCTAAATTTTTCTTCCGCTGAGAAAAGTTCCCAATTCAAATATCCACATCTTCCACTATAATTGACTTGGAACTGCAAAAGGCCTCAAGATGGACTTCCACAACATGGTGGATAAGATCAAAAGCCTTTGTGTAGATTACTCTTCTCCAGCCATGCTGGTCTTTTGGAAGAGGTGACATAATTGTTTCTTGGGGCTGAGGACGACATGTATAATGAGACTCAGCTTCGCGGTGAAGATTTTGATATTGTCATTAGCGCCTGCGGAATACTTAGCACAAGGATGTAAAATGTTTAGATGACAAGCTACATTGCAGTGGGCTACTGGTTGTCAATTCTGTGGCCGATTTTCTTAGGGAACGCCTAATTCATGAGCATAAAGAAGAAGAAAATTCAAACAAAATGGAGTGAAACAACACAGAGTAGAGAAAAAAGCTTAAAGCTTAATGGATTTGTAAGTTGCCCCATTTTGTCAAACAGTTGGGGTCCCTTTGTCTCTCCCTTCACACTTACATGTGTGTCACATTTTCTCAAATACCAAACTAACTCCCAACCTTTATCAACACAAACAAATGGAGTCTTACTAAAGCACCATTACCAAGTAAACACATAGACAGTCAAATATGGAAATAGACAGATTTGCAATTAGTAACTAATCTGGGTAGCACAAGAATAAACACTCATCCAAAATCGCGAAAGCCAAAGCACTGCAAATCAACTAACTCCAATCTCATTTAAACAACAAAGACATATCCCCGGTTTGGCGCAAGTGAGAGGAATGTTGACAAATGCTGTAAAATTTGGGTTTACACCTACCAATTGATTATGACTAAAACTTTACAAAGCCTTTTCAACAAATCTACTTCATGCCATCATTGAATTCCATGTCAACGGTGTCTCTATTTGGGGATTTTGTGCATGGTCCATATGTCTTTCTGTCTGCAATCTTATGAATTCTAAACATTTGTTTTGATGGGCTTCTGTTCAACATTTCTGGATATCCAATATGACATGCATTGATACAATGCAGGTTATTTCGAAGACTATTTTACTTAGCATCACCAGCAATACTATTGTCATGTACCAAACCGATTCCTCATGGATTTCTTGTGTATATGGGTGTGGCTCTTCTTTTTTACATGGTGCGCAAATGTCATTTTACAGCTTCCAGTTTGGCTTCAAAATCTGTATCATCTATCATATTTGGCATATATGCATAAATTTTTCACAGGTGTCAATGGAAACATATTCATGTGATTTCTACCGATTTAAAATGCTTTGAGGGAGCTTTGGGAACTTTCCATTGTGCAGACATTCTGCAACATCTCATCCCCTAAAAACACCTTTCTTGAGAGTGAATGGAACACTTAGCACTCATTGTATATAGGTGATGCTTATATAGGTGAATCACTAGGAATTCTTGGGAGGTCACCCATTCGAGTACTACTCTAGCTCGAGCGTGATTAACTACGAAGTTTCCTCCATGGTTAAATGGGGTTACATGCAGGATGGGTTTAACCAAGGAGGATATTCTGTAGTTAAGCACACTCAAGATGGAGTATTAATGGGATGGGTGACCTCCCAGGAAGTCTCGCTACTTCACCTCAATGAGCATCACCTAGATTCAATGAGTGCTAAGTTTTCCATTCATTCTCATGAGAGATGGGTTCGTGTAAACCCCTACTCATGGAACACAAGTCAATGAGTTTCACTCACAAAATATATAGTTGAATCCTTATAGCAAGTGGAGAATATCTACTACTTACCATGTATATATTGTTAACTTGTACAATCTCTCTACGTATGATTTTGTGAAAACTATCTACATATTTATTTAATTTATTGTTCAAGGTTTATCTTGAGTGTAGGAAATAATTGACTTTGTAAATGTACTAATCTTTCAATAATAATTGGATGTAGAATAGATGCAAGGTAAAGCTGATAGGAAAAGTAAAAATGTGAGCATCACATGTGCTCTTCAAAGTCTACAATGGGAAAAAGATCACGTCAATATGAAATTAATGAGATTGTTGATGGTTACAATAATGTTAGGAGGCACATTATTAGTGAAAGCACAAGATATGTGCAAGTATTATAATTGCTCAAGCGATATTGGTTTTGGTACCAGTAATGCTTGTTTTTCCAGGTCTTGCAGATTGTGTACAGTACTACAACATATGAGACCTATAGGGCCAATGATCTCTTCTATGGTTGTCATCTCCTTCCTCTCACTTTATCAAATGCAAAGATTTTTCATAGTAAATCAGGCTGATAAAAGTGCATTATTTTGAATGAAAAGTTTACGCATGGAGAACAGATTTGTTGGACAAGCTCAAGCTCTAACAACTTTCAACTTGCACATAGAAGCCTAAACTTTTCTTCCGCTAAGAAAAGTTCCCGATTCAAATATCCACATCATCCACTATACTTGACCTGGAATTACAGAAGGCGTCAAGATGGACTTCACCAACGACCACAACATGGTGGATAAGATCGAAAGCCTTTGTCTAGATTACTCTTCTTTGGCCACGCTGGTCTTCTGGATGAGGTGACAGAATTATTGCTTGGGGCTGAGGACATCGTGTTTAATGAGACTCAGCTTCATGGTGAAGATTTTGATATTGTCATTAGCACCTGCGGAATACTCAGCACAAGGATGTAAAATGTTTAGATGACAAGCTACATTGCAGTGGGGTGATGGTCGTCCATTCTACGGCCGATTTGCTTAGGGAACCCCAAATTCATGAGCATAAAGAAGAAGAAAATTTGAACAAAACGGAGTGCAATAACACAGAGTAGAGAAAAAAGGTTAATGCAAATAGTAATTCAGCAAACATTCAAGAATCTGGCCCATTTGGCGAACCTGCTTCTATCAGGGATCGAGAGCCATTCAATGAAGCCAACATGATTCAAAAGCTCTGCAATGTAGCTTGTCAAACATATCACATGCCTTTTGTAAGTTGCCCCATTCTTTCAAACAGTTGGGGTCCCTTTGTCTCTTCCTTCACACTTACATGTGTGTCGCCTTTTCTCAAATACCAAACTAACTCCCAACCTTTATCAACACAAACAAATGGAGTCTTACTAAAGCACCATTACCAAGTAAACGCATAGACAGTCAAATATGGAAATAAACAGATTTGCAATTAGTAACTAATCTGAGTAGCACACGAATAAACGCTCATCTAAAGTCGCGAAAACCAGAGCACTGCCATTCAACTAACTCCAATCTCATTTACACAACAAAGACATATCACCGGTTTGGCGCAAGTGAGAGGAATGTTGACAAATGCTATAAAATTTGGCTTTACACCTGCCAATTGATTTTGAATAAAACTTTACAAGCCTTTTCAACAAATCTACTTCATGCCATCATTGAATTCCATGTCAACGGTGTCTCTTTTTGGGGATTTTGTGCATGGTCCATATGTCTTTCTGTCTGCAATCTTATGAATTCTAAACATTTGTTTTCATGGGCTTCTGTTTATCATTTCTAGATATCCAGTACGGCATGCATTGTTACAATCCAGGTTATTTCTAAGACTGTTTTATTTAGCATCACCAGCAATACTATTGTCATGTACCAAGCCGATTTCTCATGGATTTCTTGTGTATATGGGTGTGGCTCTTCTTTTTTACGTGGTGCGCAAATGTCATTTTACGATTTCCAGTTCGGCTTCAAAATCAGTATCATCTATCATATTTGGCGTATATGCATAAATTGTTCACAGGTGTTAACGGAAACATATTCATGTGATTTCTACCGATTTAAAATGCTTTGAGGGAGCTTCGGGAGCTTTCCATTGTGCAGACATTCTGCAACATCTCATCCCCTGAAAACACCTTTCTTTAAAACATTTTGTCAAACTGCTCATGAGCCATATCTATGCTTTCATATTTTACATGTTCATCAAAGCAATTATGATGGTAGTTTGTGACAGGAGTTTAATCCTAATTCCATCTTCTTTGCATTAGCATAGTGACAGCTACCGACGAATGTGCTAAAAAAAATCCCCTGTACACCGCCGATGACACAACCATGTACACCGGTAATGACACATTTCCGATGGCAAGCAATTTGCGTGAGACAATTTACCGGTCAAGGGTTTCTCCCCAAGAGAAGCCTATCGGCTAATTATATACAACTCATTTTACTCAAATTAACTTTATTCTATACAACTTAAATCCATAGCTAAATTGACAGCATTTTAATTCCAATTGAAGCGTGATCCTGAAGTGGGTTGGATGGAATGGTATGCTAAACACGATCCAATACTCTGCTTTGTAACACTGTTAGATGCCCTACAGTGATAGGCCGTGCCTACAGAATGAATACATAACCTCAGTTCAAAGACATGGGAGAATGGGCATATCAGTCAAAAAGAGGTCGAAGAAAAAAAGGCTTTGAGGAGATTCCGTCGACAAAATAAGTCCCAAGTATACGACTCTTCTAGAATGAGTGGCAAAGGGAGTCTCGTTGTGCCATCGAAGAATGCTTTAATCTAATAGCAAAAATCGTTATTAATTTCTTGCATTAAAATAGCAAAAAGCCGTTAACAAAGAAACATCTCGTTTCTGGAGTAAAGTTGAACATTCGTATATACTGGTTAAAGCAAATATACTGTTCACAGTCAATTGAATATTCATACAAAAATGCTTCAGAAGACTCAAGTCCAAATTATTCTGGTAAAATTCATAAACAAATAAAGTTGGTTTGGACATTCGTATCTGAAAAGTAACTTCCCTGCATTGAAATTCATTGCAATCAACAGATAATTTCATTAAGAAGTTTATATCTCCTCCTAACTCTTCTACCACTGTAAATCAAACCAGTCTTCTTCTGCTTTTTCAGCTTTTTGGGCATCTTTTTAATGTCAGCACAGCAGTTTTTCAAATTTCCTTTCACTTTGCCATTTTGGGTAAACGCCAAACTTTCTCCAAATCCAACACAATTTCTCACTCTTTCTACACTTTCCCTGATGAAAAACTTAATATCAGACCCAAAATTCTCTTCAACAGTGTAGCACCAATCACACAAATTACATCTCCCCTCTACTGAAGAGTTCTCAAAATAGGCTCTGCTGCAATACCTGAAGCAAAAAAGTGGGCATGTGATCAATTGATGGCACTAAAATAACTATATCACATGAATCATATCAATAAAAACCTAAAGCGTTTTCCTTAACTAGAATGTACTACAATAAAATTGCATCTAAAAAAAAATTATAGGAGATAAATTTTTAGCTTACTGGTGCTGAAAACGCCATAGACATTTTGTGCATTGAAAGAAATAGATTTGGAAGCCCGCATCCCCACACATGCTGCATTCCATTACCTCTCCTCACTTTCAGACCTGTAATTGCCTATCAATTGAAAACTGCCCAACACATAAAGAATGTGGAAACGTTTGACCAACGGTGTTGCTAACCTCGTGCATTCCATCATGACTATGGAAAATTAACTTCCAAGTAAAAGCTGAATCTTTCGTTATTCTAAGAAATTTTGATTCATCCAAGAGAATCAATCCAATCCCTATGGTCAATGCAAGTTTTTTTGTTTTTTAATTGAACTTGTTAGTTTAAATATTTAGGTGTGACAACTATATTACAACTTAGAAGACGTGTTCTTTATTTTGCATTTTTTTTAATTGTCGAATGACAACTTTTGACTTTGAAAACTTCGTCCGAACGTACTATTGAAGGAAGAGTTCTCCGAAAGACAATAATTCTAAAAAGGGATCTATGCTTGTTTGTCACAACCCTATTGACAAACAGTTGGAGAACACCATTTTAGAAACCATAGTTTAAATTAGACTAGAATGCTGGGAGAACACTATTTCAGAAACCATTCAATCAAATCAAGAACAGAAGAATAGGGAAATCTACTAGGATTAAGATTTAAACCTTGGAAGTCGGTACTTCGAGGAAGATACATATTGATCGTCATAACATCATGTGAACTGGCACAAAAATATAAAACGAAAAAATTATGTACTAGCAATCCTAAAATGTTAGAAGATCCGCTAATTTATCTGTCAGGAAGATTAGTACTGATTTTTTTACTATAGAGCATCATGTTGTCAACATAATTGTTTGCAGCAAGGATGAAGAGCTACTGTTCTTTTTATGAAAGTAAAATTTAAAGAGATAGACAAATTTATCAAAAATATGATAAAGTTGAGCAAAGCTAACTTCATATGACGATTACCAATATGAAGACGGTAAATCAGATCAGGTATAAACAAAGTCGATTCTAAGAAAGAAAAGTTTAAATGGAAAATAACACCAATGAATCTTTAGACTCTTTCAAAGGTTGATTTTATCTTTATTTTTGAGAAGTGTCATGTGATCTAATGCTTTTAATTGCTATTGTTTATCATATTATTAGTTAAAAGTCTTTTGTAGTATAATACTATTTTTTCTTCATGGTTTTGGTAAGGCTAGAGTACCATTGAATTTTTTTCAATATAATAAAAAACGTTTGACAACAAAGAAAAGAAATTTCTATTATTTCAAGAAAAGTTTAGTACAATAATAAATTTCATTTATCACTCCAATAGCAGTCTAAAAAAAGGACTACATGCAAAAGAACCTTACAATCTAGCATCTCATGTCTAAAATACATGAAAAAGCTAGAAAGAACAAAATGTCAAGTGATAAAATCACAAGTCAACCATAAAATCACAAGTGATAATTTTTTTTGTATTAATCAATGATTTCGGGTTTTCTTGTTGATTCTTTCTCGGGTGAGCTTTTGAATCAGTTTATTATTAATAATATATATAGTGGCTCGACCACTTTTGCCTAAAAAAAATATCACAAGTCAAAACCATGAGCCACCAAAAAAAATTGAAGACCCTTATAGTAATGATAAATTGACTTCAAATAGTAGGTAACATTTCAAGTACCTTTTACACATATTACACAGCCCTTATGAATCACATATGTCATATATTATGTTATAACAATCATATTGACCAAGATTCTTATCCTAGAAAGCATGCCTACATTCAATGTTTGTGTTGTAAATACCAATTTAAGAAGATAATTTATAAATCTCAATTTTGGCCTTACAACACAACCTCTCTAGTGAATGTCTTCTCACACAATATTTCAAGTAGTCTAGAAAATAAATAATAAATATAAAATATCCCCCCACACACACATTGATTATTTCATTTTCCC
The DNA here is from genome assembly GCA_018584345.1 of Thuja plicata. Taxonomy (NCBI): domain Eukaryota; kingdom Viridiplantae; phylum Streptophyta; class Pinopsida; order Cupressales; family Cupressaceae; genus Thuja; species Thuja plicata. Next base: position 72,454 of record MU225252.1, on the reverse strand, counting down.
CACTCTAATATGTTTAGAGATCTTAATAACTGATCATCTACATAACTGGATACAACAACCAACACATTTTTGCAAGGTGAATATCATTTCTTACCCTAACACACCCTAATTTCAAGTAGGTCCACTTAACTAAGAATGACATTATAGTTATGCCCTAGTTAATTTTCCAATGTAATATATTAACGATTTTATGAGTTTCAAGCTATGGAGATATTAGTTTTGAGGAATAATTAGTTCAAATTAAAAGGCATGATTTATTTATAACTCTTATCCGCTAAATGTGTTAAGGGATATTGGTGTGATCTTCCCTCCCATGAAAAATCTTACATCTTTCCTAATATTATGTTATCAATTATTATTGTGTTTAATCTTATGGTTGAATGGATTAATATTAAGATGATCTTTTTGTAAGGTGTTAGAAGTAGAAGGTCTATGTTTTACAAGTAGGTCCATTATATGAAATTGATTTAAAGACAAGGTTTACATATTAATAATGTATGCTATGTTTGGTTAATACGTTATTGAAGTTTTGAATTGTGTGAGAATTGATTAGATCATTATGTTTTTTTCAAACATGGTGGTTTGTTATTATTCAACTTATTTATTTGTAAAATTATGGATGTGGTTTGTTCTTTTCATATTAATTTTATATTTTATTTGAATAAATTGTGAGAGCTTAGTTTTACTTTGTATGGAGATTAGGAGGAATATAGTAAAAAAACTTTTGATTAACTAGGGACATACATTATCCTTATTTTCCAATCATTTAATTTATAGAATTATAAAGAAAAGAATGTTGTTTGACACAAAATAAGATATGATGTATGTGAAGAACTTTCTATGCTAGTGAAGTTACTCAGATTGTGTATGTCATGGCTAGCACTAGGCCAAATATTTCCTAACTATAAAAATTACAAGATGTGAGTACAAATCCATTATAGATAAGGAACATAGGATTATAACAAGAGACTATTGAGGTATATATATATATATCTTAGAAACAAATTAGATGACTTTATCAATACCAAGGATGACATAATTTGTGTAGGGTCATTTGGAATAGATATGCACATAGTAGGAGTAGTTTAGTTTCATATATTTACCTTATTTATTAGGGTAGATAGATGATGAGAAAATTAAAGGCTATGTTTCTTTTTTATACTATCTTATGTATAGGTTTTAGAGTTCTTCATGTGGTAACTTCAACTTGGGGCCCCTAAATAGATACTTGGTTTTTTGAGTTGATAAATTTAACATTGAAACTTATGTTCACAATTTGATTTATAAAAATATCTAGTTTTGAAGTATTGTGATAATAAGAGTTTCATCATTAGGATCAAGCTCATTACTTTGCATGTGATTTTCAAGTATATTGATATATATTTTTCTATATTATAGTTTAATAGTAAAAGTTTTTAGCAGGCCTAAGGGATTTAACATATAGTAGATAAATTTAGCTTGTTGAAGCACCTTATAATTCATGCAATGTATACAAAAAAAGTATTATTCATTAAGACCAGGTGTGTAATTAAAGAGGTCTTGCAACTCATAGACAAATTTATTATTTAATAGAGCATCCCACATAGATGAAATCATGATTAGACTAGAGATGATTGTAAAGTCATCAATTTTACTGATTATTTTTTTGGACTTAGTCTAAAACCTTTGATTGACTAATAATAGAATTGTGTAATAGTGTACATAAGATTCACTAGTGCTTCATGAGTGAGTTACTGGGGGTTACATATAAGACCCTTATTCAAGGTGATCAAATATGGCTTGAAAATTAAGTAACATTATATTTTAGAGGTCATTGTTGTGGGTGGTGGTCTGTGAGTTTGACTATGAAACTTGGTCACCCATTTTGGGTGCATACTTTTGACACATGATTTACAATAAACTATTAGTGGTTTCCCAGACCCCCTTTCATTTTATTTTAATATATAAGGAGAGAAATAGTAATATATGTTTTTATTATTATACATTGATAATCCTCAAGTAATTGAAGTATTGACGTTACTAAAGCTCTAAAATTGGAGTGTATTACTAATATTTTTCTTACCAATGCATTTGTTTGATGCTTAGAAAGTTGAGTTTCTCCCTTTGCAAATAAATATTTTTTTTTCATGTTTCTTAATTTTCCTCAATTTTTTGTATTCTTTTATGTCTCATTTACATATAATTATTTCGATGAATCATGTATATATTATTATCTTGCAGAATATCTATACATAGGATTGAGTATAGGGTATCTATATATTTCTTTAATTTTTTATCTAATATTTTCTTGGAGTAAATAGGTTTACACCTATTTATGGTGCCCAAGTATATCTTAGGCAACTTTAATTGTATTTCATATTTCCTAGGCTCATAGGTAGTTTTATTTTACCTACTCTACATAACCTCACATCTAGTTGGGACACAAGACATTTCATATGCCCTCAATTGTGTTTCTTCTTTCCAATATATAAAAAGGGTTTATACAATCGTAGATATGTCAATATAATTTATTTTTCCTCGTGAAATATTTTTCTCCACCTTTCTATGGAAGTTTCTACAGACATGATCCTATCTTAGGAGCCTTTCTCCAACATGGTATCAGAGCCCATCAATTAGTAACACTTTCTAATTTGATATCTCATCAATCCTATTGAGATTAGTTATCAGTATTTTTATTTTTTCAAAATCAAAGAATAACCTCACTTTATTAAAAGACCAATATATGCATCAATATTGAAGATTTGATTTATCTCTCATGTTTCTAGTTATTATCTAGTGCCTTGTCCTATTCTATTTTTTTTTCACACCACTCATATCCTTGGTGGCTCAGTTTTTAATTCTAGTGTAGTCAACTCATCTATTTTAGCCTATCTTTTAGTGGTACATGCTCATTTGGGGTAGTCTAATCCTTACCCACATGAAAGCCTTCTTATGCTTGTGTGGAATTATAAAAATTGGCTTTATATTTCTCTAGCCCATATTGAATGGCTTCTCCATTTTGTTAACCAACATACTATGTCAATATACATTGTAGACCTTTTTTGAATGTTTTATTTAGCAAGCCCACATTACAAACTTGACTTTTTATTATTTGGAGAAAATCATACCTAGCTACAAGTCTATTTACTTGATTCCATATTGTTTGATGATTTTGTATTAGAGATACTATTTGTGGGAACTTTGGATATATATATTTTTATTAAAGTGGTCGTCATTTTATTAGGCTTGTGAGTCTTATTTATCAGTGGTTTTATGTGTATTCATCGGTGTCCTTAGTTTACTTTTGTGGCAGATTTAAATATTTTTTATTATTTAAAGCATTGAATTTTTTGTTTGGTGTTTACCCCTTCTCTATATATCATTTATTTGAACTCTTATGGGGCACATAAGCTAAGGCTGACATGGATTGAACTCTCATACATGCAAGGTTTTCTCCTTCATTTGGCACACTAACTTTATTGGTAATTTTCTTGTTATGTGATGAACATGGGGACATTCTAATTCATTCTTGAATGATTAATTTGACTTGATTGTTGCATGAAACTGTCAGTCCTATCACTCATATCACCCTTCCTGAGACCAATTTGGGCATGAAATAAGGTTTTTAGTGTCACCTTTTTAACCATTTTTGGAAGTTTCCATTATCTTGTGATAGAACTATAGCACTAGATCTTTGAATATTTTTAAGGAATTAGCATAGGACCTGTTATAGGTTTTTTAATTCATAACTAATTTTTTGGAAATGTGGGAACTATGAAAATTGAGAAATAGAATTACCACCCATTTTTGATTGCTTAATTTGTTTCCATATTTGAATAAATTAGTCCCTCTACATAGCATGCCTCATTGGAGACTTCATCAAAACTAAAAAGGATATCACAATGTCATAATAGTTATTAGTATGCATGTAGATGATAACATCTTAGATTCAATCATTTATTTTAAGTGTCCCCTCAATATTTGGACCTATATTTGTAGGATATATGGTGATCCTAATACTTATCCCTTCCCAGATGATCCTCTTTTTTATTAAAATGTGCCTATTCATCCTTCAACAAGGATACCTATGACTATGAAACCATTATATAATTTGCTAATTTGAATTATTACAGGACTTTAGAAGAGGATGCAGTTACTTCAACAGTCCATGATTATTCTTCAAAGATTGTTGATCTACCTTCACTTTCATTGACTCCTTCTCTAGAGAAATTTGAGACTTCTATAAACAAAATTTATCTACCTTGTAGTTTGAGGTAGTGAAAGAGGAATAAGTTTAAAAAGAAGAGGTTATAGCTAAGATTGATGGAAATCCTAATGGAGACAACATGTTTATTGGAGAGGAGATCATTTTGAATAAAGAAAATTTGAAAGAAGATGAGATACTTGAAGTTGTTTCAATTGCAATGAGAGGTGATGAAGAGGAAATTGTAGTAGTAGTGGTATATATTGATTTGTATAACCAAAAGGTAAATTTGCATAGGCTATTGGACACAAAGAGTTGTCTAGTTTCATATTTCTATGGAGATGTGGCATGTTCAAGTAGATAGAACATCTCAAGGATGTTGTAGGATGTTGGTGGAGGTGGTCAGTTTTCAATGGACAATATTATATGAATAAGGAGAGGAGAGTATAGAGTGTTTGGAGGATGTTAGACTATGGTGTTCATGACTCCACAAGAGGGAAGAAAAAAAGATCTCACACTTTGTGAAGGAGGTCATAAAATGATGAAGGGTGCTCCCTTTATTAACACAATTACACAAAAAAATCAAGAATAACAAGATTTGCAAAGACAGGAAATGTGCTTTCTATTATCCACCACAAATGAAAATTACAATATTATAAAATATAACATGCACAGCCACATGGGCATTTTATTACAGTAATCTACAAACTAGAGCTAGTAGATGCATAAACCCTGAACTTCCCTAGACAACCCTACGAGCCTTCAATATATAGTCAATTTTAACCGCCCAAGAAGATTCTAGAAATCAAACCCTAATGTTTGAGGCCGACCAACCCTAAGATATTGTTATTCTATTTTTTATCACATTAGAGCAGGCCCAAATAACTTTGGAACCCAAAATAAATTTTGAAGAAACTTTAACTTTTTCAAGTTCAGGTAGCGCAACTTCCAGAGACCATAACTCATCAATCGTTGACCCGATGGGTCTACATAATCCCATTTCAGAAATGCCACAAAGTTCTCTACAATTCTTGACTCACAAAACCTCTAGTTAGGTAAGGTTTTGACCCCATTTAGAGCCTCTAAAGGCTTTGAAAATGAGTTCAAAGTTTTTGTACCCTATTAGCAATACCAAAAAGATTCAACATCTACAAAACTAGACTTGATCTGGTGATGAAAATTTACTGGTAGGCTAATACAATCAAATTAAAACTCCAGGGATGAAAATAGAACATTATTATCTCAAACAGAAAACTTACTAAAACTAATAACTTCCCATAAATAGAAACTCTACACAAAAATCCCTTCTTGTAAAGAAACCAGAAAATATTTTTAAGTCATACAATATTGCTCTTACACCCAGGATGCTTCTACATCAGACACCCAGGGTAATTTGAGAAGTGAGCCTATCACATCTTAGGTGGCCAAAGGAAAAAAGGATGGTTAACCCCCTCCCTTAATAGCCATGATGAATCTTCTACAGGTCATCCTTTCCATTTGACCAAATATTCTTCATATGTCATGTTCCTTGTACTTCTGCCAACACGACTGTCCAAAATATCTTCAATATCCTCTATAGATAAAGTAGTTGCTATAATATTCCATTACGCTTCTGTGATATGAACCTCTACACCTCCCTCATGATATTCAGTCAAATCTAAAATGTTAAATACTGAGTTCACTGGGTAACTCTACTTCATAAGCATTTGCAGAATCATGTTTCTTTAGTATTTTGCATGGTCCAAACTTCTTCATCTTCAACTTATTATATGTTCCTATTGGAAATATCTCCTTTCTCAAATAAACCATAGCTTTATCTCCCACTTGGAATTCCTTATGCCTCCTTTTCTTCTCTGCCTTAGCCTTTTACTGTGTATTCATTTCATTAATATGCTACCTTACCTCCTCATGCAAATTATTCAAGTGGTCTGCAAAGTATTGAATTTTTGTGCAACGCGTTTCTTTTTATCTTCAACTTTCTTAATTTTGATGCATTTTTGGGACTACTTCCATACACTATATGGAATGGTGATTTACCAGGGCTCCTATTGAAAAAATTATTATATGGGTAATGCCAAAATAGTGGGTTACACTTTTTGGGAGGAAGGAATTCACCCCGAAAAGCATGGCCCACTAAAAAATTCTTCATACTTTCGATCAGAACAACAAAATACTTTCAATCAGAAGTGAGTAAATTCTGATAGAAAGTACCCAAAATGGGTACTTTCGATCGGAAGTTACTTTCGATCGAAAGTAACTAGGTTTTTTTTGGCGGAATAAAACCCGTCGAAACAATCATTTTGACTGTTTCGGCTGGGTTGAAAGTGATAGGAGAGAACAGTGGGCTTCCATTTTATCGAATGTCTTTATCAGGTTTTTCACATTTATAATTTTCATATTTTATTGTTTTATAATATATATTGTTTGTATATATGCATATATGTGTATATGTGTATATATATGTATATATACATGTATATGTGTATATATGCATATATGTGTATATATATGCATATATGTGCATATATATGCATATATGTGCATATATATGTGTATAATGTGTGTGTGTGTGTGTGTGTGTGTGTATATATAT
>MU225252.1:31460-41861 GCA_018584345.1 Thuja plicata | reverse complement strand
CTTATATTATTTACAATTAACTTTATTTCATGATATTATAATTACTTTGAACTTATTGTTACAATATTGTTTCTCTTATAGAAGCATAAAAATTTAAACAATACTTTACTAGAATAATGCAATTATCTACGCATTGTCTTTTTACAATACTGACACTTCCATTTATTAATCTTCCTTATCTATTACCGATTATTCTACAATATTCTAATCTCAAAATCTACAACCTCCAACTTCAAATATTTAATAGCTAATATTACAAAAATTAACATGATTTCATATAGCTAAATTTTATAATGAAGAAAAGTTATATTTTATTAATAAATGTGGGTTTTATTAAGATATTAAAAATTAAGCTGCCAAGTTATGAATCTAGTTGATACCAGTTGAAATGAGACATGAGGAACATGATTACCAAACTAGAAACTAATAAAAAGTTATCTTCCTTATTCTTGCTAAGAAGACGACGGCTATAGTCTATAACCACAGGAAATATGATCATTAGTTTTTTCTTATATTTAAAATATGGGCTATCTATAACAAAGAATTTTTTACCAAGAAAAAATTTCCACTCTCGAGTATCGGTTGAATATTTATTTATATTATTATAGAAAATACATTGTTCACAATCAATTGAATATTCATGTAGAAATACTTCAGAATAGCCCAAAGAATTAAGTACAAATTAGGTCTGATAAAATTCACTAAAAATAATGTTTTTTGGACATGTTTGTCTAAAAAGTATCTTAAATTTATTGAAACCCATTGTAATTAACAAGTAATTTCATTAAGAAATTCATATCTCCTTCAAATTGTTCTATTATTGTAAATTAACCTAGATTTCTTGTGCTTCTTTGACTGTTTGGGAATCTTCTCATTAATTTTAGCACAACATTTAAAGAAAAATATCTACAAAAACTACCCAAGAGGTAGAAGATTTCTCGTTGGACTGCTCTACAAGTAAATGTTAGCATATATCCTACTAGGTTATCTTTAGGGTTTTTCAACTACAAATCTGCCAGTCCTTTCAAACCATATTTATTGTGGTATTTACTATGCCATTTTTAATGGCCGCAACCAACTTTTGCATAATAGTTGTTGTTGGTGCTGAAGTGATGGCTCTAGGTGATCATGGCTCCTCTAAGAAAAAGATAATGCAAATTTGTTCCTAAGGTACTTCACGAGGTAATGTCTTTGTCATGCCTAATGTTTTTTTTTCATTGCCATATTTGTACAAAGCATGTGACTGGCTTGAAAATTTTACTTTAACTAGTTATTTTGTTGGTTGTCTTGCAAGTCTTAAATTGTGTTGTGAGATTGGGTCACTAAGGTCTACCTCTCTCATGGGGTATGCCTTAACGGTGTACAAAATTTGACCAAAGTTTTTCCCCTATTCTATTTTGGGAACCCCACTCATGTGGAGGGCATTCTAAAAAATGACCTTTGGTTGGTCTCTTCTTCTCTTGTTGTTTTGCAAAATTGGACTCAAGACTTCACTATCTTTGATGATGAAAATCTTAAAGTCCCAGTGTAGATTGAATTTCCTTGTTTTCCCTTTCCTTGTTGGCCTTTTTTGAAAAATATTGCCTAGAATTTAGGTCAGCTAGTCTGTATGGAGCCTAAGTGCTTTTTCCATTCTTGTGTTAGGATAACTGATGAAGTGATGTGAAGTGATGGATTGATGAAGATTAGTAAAAATTTGATGACAGGTGAATCAATTATTTGGTTGTCATTGATGTCAACTTGACTTAAGTTGTGGTATGTTTCTAATGTTGATATTCTTATGGAAGGGTATATCATGTGTGTTGATGTTAACTTTACCGTTGCGACTTTTGATATGGAGACTTAAGTTGGTTATGTTTGAATGGACTCAATTCAGGTAATTGCTAAAATAGTCAATGATAGACATTAAGTGATTTGAATGTTATTTAAGATCGGTGAAGTATTTGATAGAGAGGTTAGAGGATATTATTGTAAACAATGTCAAGATACTATATGTACGAGTGTGAATCATTATGTTAACTAGTGTAACGATTTTAATTGACTGGAAACAATTTTGAGAGAATGAACAAGTAAACAAGACAAAGTTCTTTAATAGGCTATGAATATTTGTAGATTAGTGATGGAATTTGAAGTGGCAAGAGGATCGGTGATGATAATTTTTGTAAATATAAAAGTCAGTTTCATGATTTGTGGAACATACTTGAATTTACTTGGATCACAGTATACATTTGAGAAGGCTTCTTTAGGAAGTTTCTTTTGGTCAAAAGAGGTTTTTGAAATGGATCAACTACCAAGGTAAAATTGATAAGCAGGCCAACACGGTCAAAGGAAATTGTTTTATGAGTGTCTAGATACATTGTATCTTACCTAAGATGATCTGGATCATTCATATCTCAGATCTAGGGTTTGTTGTAAGTTGGTGGAAGTTATTCTATAAAGAAGAGTAGTTGAAGAAGAATAGTGTGAGAGAGAAGAAAGTTGATTGCAAATTGCAGATGGATTTGTAGACAAAGAAAGTTAAGGAATCAAGTGTGATCGAGATGAGGAAGAATATATAGTGTGGTGATGTATTCTAGAGCTTAAAAGGATATGATCTTGTATAGGTAGTGCATTTTTTTATAGACCATTATATATGTTGATTTTTAATCATTGTAACACTAAAATTCCCCAACTTGGTGGATCCTAAGAGATCTTTATTATAAATCTTCTAACAAGGTAGCGAATTATCTTGGGTTTTAAATCCTCTAACAAGGCTTCTCCTAATAGGAAAAAGATCCTATTAGGCCTTAGGAAAAGCAATTAATTGGGTAACACCTAATAGTGTTTTGTAAACCTTTAATAGGGTAAGCTCCTAACAGAGGGTATTCTAGATGAGTACATATTTTGTGGGTATTACCTCACACTGTGTTTTTTTCCCATTTGGGTTTCCACATGATAAATATGGTGTTTACATTGTGCGATTGATTACTTGTGGATGTATGAATTGAAATTTTACTAATGTTAGTTACTATTAATTATTTTGGTGCATAAATTTTAAAGAAGTAGAATTGGTAAATTCATTGATTACTGATTCACCCCTCCCTTCTCATTAATCAGACCTATATTAACATCCTTCCCTCAGAAAATGGTTTGTGTTGAAATTATTATCCAAAATAGATTAAGAATACAATTGACATTCAGATTGGTGGGCAATGTTTTCCTTAGCGTGTCATGTATTTGAATTTTCCCATTACATGTTTCTGCTATCAGTCCGCAAACCATAAAGTCAAGGATTTCCCTTTAGCTATACCTAGGAATAAGTCTCCTCCCAAGGAGTCCATGTCTTCTCGTAAGGAAGATATAAGTCAGATAACTGTGGTCCATAAGGGAAAGAAGGCTTGAGCTTCTCAGCGTAAACATGACTCACCTGCTTTGACTTCACCATCAAAGGATTCTCTACCTTCCAATGCTTCCAAGATAGTCTCCCCTTTGTGGGTTATTTAAAACCCTATTTCTCAGGGGAAGTTACATTCAGCCACACTTTCTTCCATCATTTCACTTGGCCCTTTTTTATACTCTTGGACTCCACAACTAGCTTTGTTTATTTCTGACTGTCTGGTCCCTTACATCGCCGCTGTCACAATCCTCCTAGGCAAGAGGATTTTCATTATGAAGGACTGGGTAAAAGGAAGGTGATCATAGGGGATCTTTACTAATTTTCCCTTTAGTTTTAGATTTCTTTCATAATAGCTTCTCCTCTTTTGGGGATGAGGACAACATGAGTGATGGTTTCTAATGAATTTTCTATCCTTGGATGTTTAGGGTCTTACTGACCGCTGTCAAAAATATTAAGTTTGAGCTTTCATCATTGGTTTCCTCAAACTAATATATTTTCCCTTTAGGAGATTAATATACCAATTTATTTCTTACTGTAGCATGTCATGTTATTTGGCAATACAGTTTAATTTTTTCATCCAACCATGAAGCTGGCAGAGGAGGGATGGTTACCCTTTTGGTGCCACACTAGAAGAATGCAATAGTTAATCATGGTGAGAACCCCATGCACAAATTGGTTTGGATTCTCATGAAAATTAACAATCACCATTTTGGTATAACTAATATTTATGCCCCAAATGATGTCGTAGAAATAACATACCTTTGGCATTGGATAGTTGATTCAGTACCTCAAACAACTTGGGTTATGTTTCATGACTACAATATGGTTGAGGTGGCTTCTAACAAGGATGAAACTTCACCATTTAGGTGGATAGATGGTGAGTGTGAGCATTTATTCTACATGCATGATAAATTAGGCCCTTTTTATCCTAATGCCAACTGCCACCTTCGATATATAGTTTTTCATACATGGAGTAATTTTAGGGTTGGGTTTGACAAAATATTTAAATGCATTTATTGTGTCATAATCTCTTCTCAGTCCTTTTTTTTTCTTTTATGATAGACCAATCTTTTCCAATCTTGCCTTTGTCTGATGTCACTTTGTCAAACCACTTTCCCATTAAATTTTCAATTGAATGATGTGTTTCTTTTCCACATCCCTCCCTCACCTAGGTTTTTTTAAAACCTCACTTTTGAGTCACCCACCTACTCTAGACCACATTTAGAGAATTTGGAATTTACATCCTAGATCCACTCAACCCTTGGGTTGGATTTTGTGGTGGAAAGATATTATTCTTTGAATTATTAAATTCATCCATTTTATGGGAAACAACTATCTGAATTTTGTCAGTCATCTTATGATCAAACCAACAAGGAATTGCATGCAGAATTCAAGAGCTTGATAGATCACCCTTTCCCAACTGAATTACAATTCAAGGTGTAAAATCTTCATCATTAGAAGTAGGTTATTGATAGTTATGCAGCTAGAGATTCTTAGATTAAGGCATGTTTGCATAGGCTATAAGTGGGAGATTGGGCTCGTAAGGAGTTCTTCATCTATCTCTGCCCTAGAAATTCCTCTCTAGGTATTAAAAGGATCAAAAAGGGATTTTCAGCTCTTACTGAACTTCCATATATACTTCAGGAATTTGGCAATCACTACGAGAAATTTTTCAATACTTAATCCCCTTCTCAAACTACTAAAACAGCCATTAAGGATTGTCTTATAGTCATCCCTTCTTATCTTTCAGCCTCCCAAAGGGCCTTCTATGAACAAACCCTATCTATTCAAGACCTTAAGGAAGTGGATTTTTCCATGGCCGATGATAAATCCGTAGGATGTGATGGCTTCCCTTCTGAATTTTATAAATCTCTTTGGGATTGTGTTAGGTTAAACCTTCATCATGTTTATCTTGAAGCATTTCAAAATGGTTCCTGAGAAACAATAAACAAAGGAAATGTAAAATTCATACCTAAGCCTAGTGATCTGAAAGACATATGTAATTGGCACCTAATTACCTTGCTCAATGTATCCTATAAAATTATCGCCAAGGAAATTGCTCTTAAAATTTGTCATCTCCTTCCTTAGATTGTTTTCCCAGAGCAGACTAGTTTTATACAAAATAGGTTCAGAATGGATAAAATTATATTTGTTTTGGAGGGTATGGAATGGGCTTTCCAATCCAATCAAAAAGCCATTTTCCTAAAAAATATTTTTCAAAAGCCTAGGAGTGTATTGAGTGGCCTTTTATTCTAGCTATGTTAAAAGCACTAGGTTTTGGCCCTTTATTTGTTCTTTCAATTCAAATTCTATTTGTAGATGCTTATGCTTGCATTACAATTAATGGTTGTTAAACCACAAATGTTTGCATGTATAGGTCAATTCTTCAAGGCTTGCATTAGATGCCTTCATTATATGTGCTTTTGGACAGGTTTGAGGCATTTTTCTTCCTAATTCTGATGCCCATCTTGTTAACAACCATTTTCCAGATGATTCCTTCCTCACTCTCATTGAGGATAGCAAGAATATAAAAAAATTCTCTACAATGCCTTGACACCTTTAATTTGGCATCTATCTCATCCATCCAGTGGCATAAAACTATTTTTTATCATGAGACATTCGTTCCCGCCCCACTATGGATTCTCCAGTATAACTAGAAATTCATTCACCATGGCCATGATTTCTAATTTATGGGCATCCCATTAGCCTTTCATGGATAAGCTATAGAGCTTTTAAATGTTGTGCTCTCCAAAATTGAAACTAAATTGGCGTACTGGTTGACCAAACCTCTTTCCTTGGAGGGGAAATTTCAAATATGTTTCAAAATTCTCATAACCACACATGTATATTATTGTTCTTGTTGATCTCCTTCTAAAGAAGCAGACGTTAGGTTTGATAAGTTGTTGGTCAGATACAAAGAAACATGGTTTTCACTGAGTATCCTAGGAGTATTGTTGCCTGTCTAAGAACTCTAGTGGTCTCGACCTTATTGTCACCCATAATCAGGGTCAGGCCCTTTGTGTCAAATGGGTTTTTTGTTGTGTATCAGGAAAGAAGGCTTGGAAATTGATTCTTCATCACTACATCTCTTATAGTTTTCGCTTACATCACTAAGTATGGAAATATATTGGCTTCCAAACTATTTTGATCATGAGAGAACTAGTTCAAATCTAGGATTCTTTTATAGAAAAAAATAATTTGGCATGCATGGTAAGAAGCTAAACCATGGAAGTGATGGAATAAAGGAGGCTTCATAGATGGCTTGTCTTTCAATAAGCACAACCTCTAGTAGTCTCCATTAATTTGAATGCAAGACCAACCTCTTTCATGGATTTTAGGTTTTCATGCTCTGCACTTTCACGAGCATGGAATTCTAACCCTTAAGGACCTTTTTAGAGATCTACAATGTCTCTCCATAGTTAGGGGGATTTTCACGCTCAATTTTACCACACACAACAAGATTGTGATACTATTGAATTGCTTGTCTTTGTCTTGCCAGGAAAACTCTTGCACAAAATTGGCATCACTTATCATACAACCTAGTGGAAGGACTAAAATTGGTACCCATAAACTACTTTCCAGAGATACAAACCACCATAGGGATATCATTGTCTTTCACACGACTTACCTATGGAGGATATTTTAAACCAGCATTGGAATTTGTAATCTTCTCATTCTACCTGGAGGTTACAGTTTATTATAATTTGGTCAACTATCACCAAGCCCAAAATAGCACATTTTTCTTGGTATATTATTTTCCAAGGCTTATAGTTAGGGTATCGCCTGCATCATTTGGGTATCTCAGATGCTCACTTTCCTATTTATGGGCAATATGAGTCCTTTACTTAATTTGGTTATGTCGTAGGGCTCATAATTATTGGGGATTGATGATTTATTTTCAACATTTCACCTACAAATATTTTATTGGCATATTGTTCTTCTGAGAGATATCCTTACCCTTCCCTTTTCTTTTCTCCAACTTTGCCCCACTTTCAGAATGGAAATTTTATTCATAATTTATAAAGATAGAAATGCAGCATTTTTTCAAGCGCCTTAATTGATTCTTATGTATCCATATATGCTAAAGCTTGCAGCGGATAAGTTGGCCCTGTAGGTGGCCCACTTGAAGGAATTATTAAAACATTGGGGAAATACTCTTTGTATGGTGGCTAGAGTTCCTCCAAAATTTTATGTGTTTGGTGTTCATTCCACTACTTGTGGTTTTCACCAAGGCTGGAGTTCATCGTGACAGCATAGTGACACTTACTGCTCTCGACCACCTTTCTTCCCCTCACTCCAATGCTGCTTATTTCCATATAGATTTATTGTTCCTTTACACTAGTGTTGATCTCCCTCGGCCTGGCCTCTACCACTAGGTCCTACTTGGCCTCTGCCAACAAGTACTTATGTGCCAACTCAGGGGTTGATTCAGGATGACCTTCATCTTCTAAAGGCTATCACAGGTTGGCTTTGGCTATTTCCCCATTACATGAAGGTAAGGAGGTTAAGGAGGATAATGCAGATGGTTGGACATTGCCAGACCCTGAACCTGATCATGAGCCATGGTAGGGAAAGAAGGATGAACCAGACCCTCCTCCTCCTTCAACTATGACTTTAGCTACTTGAGGGTGTTTACTTTCTAGTCTACAAAAAAATATATTTTATATGATTATGTTTCAGGGAGAGGCCTTGTTTCTTATACTTATGGGCTTTGCCCATATGAATCTCAGGGAGTGAATTTTTCCTCCCATTATTTTTTTGTTTAGATGTAATTTGGGTTTTCTAATTTGATCTAATTGGTTAGAAAATTTCATTAAAAAACTCCTTTTTTATCGTAGGTAATGTTCATGCATTCTCCAAACCAAACATAGTCTCTCACTCTTTGAATAGGTTCCCAATGATAGGCTTAATATAAGACCCAAATATATCTTTAATATTCTACCACCAATCACATTAATCCTTCCAAATCTCTACTGAAACATTCTCAAAATATGTTATGGTACAATATCTAAAGTAAAATTTTCAAAATGTGATAAATTGATGGGACCAAAATAGATTTATTTCATGAATTATACCAATAAAAACCTGTAAATGTGTCTAGATTAGATTGTTCAATAAGAAAACTACATCTGGAAAAATCTAGAAGGAAATAATGTTTTAGTTTACTAGTGCTGAAAACGCCAGACATTTTGTGTATTAGAATAAATATATTAGGAAGCCCACATCCCCATGCATGTTGCACTTCATTATTTATCTCCTTACTTTTAGACTGTAGTTGCTTAACAATGGAAAAGTACCTGACATATAAAGAATGGAAAAGCTTTTACCAATGGTGTTTTCAGAGTGGGAAGTCTAACACTTCTCATTTGATCTTTTTCCTTCTCTTTTCTCTTCATTTATAGTTGTATATGTTTGTATAAATGTATGTATTTAGACCATGTATGGTGGATGGTGTAATATTAATGAACATATTTCCCTACTATGAGAGTGGATGTGGCCAGGTTTAGTGAACCACAATAATTTCTTGTGTTATGTGTTTTTTTCTCTATTTTCTTTTACTATTTTAAGTATAATTATCTTTTTTATCTGCTCGTTGCTATCTCAAAAATTAGTATCAAAACTTGGTTAGAGAAGAGATGGAAGAGGTCAATGTTTGGGAACATGATTCTAATTTTTCATTCCTTTCCTCTCCATGATTCTTGTGTATATAAAAGGGTCACACCAAAGTAGGAGCTTCTCATCCTAGTTAAGATTCATCACTGTGTGAAGCTTTGATTGTTGAGAAGTATTTTTTAGGATGAATTAGATGAATAAGTTGATTCTATTATTGAATAATTTTTTAGCATTTTGGAATTTGATAAAAGTCCCAATAGTTTTTGGATGTGATATGGAGTATTTGTTCAATTTTGTGGAAGTTCAAACAATGTGTTGTGTATATTAGTGGGATGAAGAAAGTGAGAATATTAGTTTTAAATAGAAAAAGTGGAGATGTGATAAGGAAGCTTCGTCACTGCAAAATGAAGAGAATATAGACAAGGATGCAATGGATGGATGAGAAAATAAGAAGTATTCAACTTAATAGGAGGATGTTGGATTTATTTCTTTCTCAATTCTTTACGTTTCTATGGCATGTATAAATGAAATTCTAGGAATAAAAGATAAATATTGAGAGGATAGATGTGATGCAGGACCACAGGTATGTGATGTGATTCTGGCTATAGAAGAGAGAAGTGAAGGTCCTCGCACCAAAATCAAAGAAAGTAATTGAAACCTATCGATATGAGGAAGAGACGATGGCTATCAGCAAGGTTGCAAGACAAGTGGTGAAAGACATCAATTCTCTTGAAGTAGGAACATCATCAAAAAGATTGGTAGCATTGTCTATTACAAAACCATTAACATCTTGGTAGAAGGTAAGAATTTTATCTCAAATCTTGTAAAATAATAATAATCAGATCTATTCATCTTCTTCATTTTTTATTCCCTAAAGTCCAAGGTGCGTGTGTGTGTAAATGGGTACCTGTTGAAAATGACACAAACACTCAATAAATCATTGCATTAGCTCAAATGGTTAGCCCAAAACGTTAAAAACTACTAATATCGACCTATTTCCTGCTAACTAGGAGGAGTGTAATTAGTAACATATCAGCCCTCAGAATATGCTACAAATCAGTGACGAATACAACCTAGCATGAAGGATTTTTATTTAAAAACAAGCTAAAAGACATGAAAAACAAGTATTCTAGCTCTAAAACATGAGATGAAAACAATAAAATAACATGCTAAAATAGGTGAAATGTGAGTCTAGAGTGAATCTAATAGCATAACAATGTAATTTTGATCTAAGGTGAAGGCTTATTTGCTCTCAAAATAGGCTTCTATTTATAGAAGAATGGGAGAGAGAGGGGGGGGGACAAGGTTCATTTATGAACTTGGAGGCTCATAAATGAATATGTAAGAGCCTTTAATGCCCAAGGCATTAATAAGGCATGGGAGAGACATGGGCTTAAGGTCTTCATATTAAT
>MU225251.1:68379-78582 GCA_018584345.1 Thuja plicata | reverse complement strand
GGGTGTCTACATTTGCCCCTCTTTGATGCAATGTGACTTGTCGCAGTGTGTCAAAGATTCTTTGATTTTGCCCCAGCTTGCCCCAACATTTAGTAGGTGTATTTATGCCCCCTCAACAAATTTGAGCCAAAAGTCGTGAGACGAGTGTTAATTTGTTGAAACTGTAAATTGTAGAACTGGGTAGTTGACAGATCTAAAAAATAGTTAAAAATACCCCTATAATTGACCTTTGAAGTTTCTGGGGACCGGGAAGAAATTTTAGACTCTTGGGTGAAATTAGGGTTTTCCGAAATCCCTATAAGTAGCTAGGAGAGCCCTTCATTTGTCATTTTGTGATTTGGAGCTCTTATCCTCTTGGTAAGTTTCTTTATTATTTTCTGCTTCATTTTCTTCCTTCTTCGAGCGATGGCGGGTCTTCCAGGCATTATTCACATTTTTTATCGAGTCTATTCATACTGTTGGCCTGCTGGCTCTGGACGTCCGGTGAGTTATCTCGTGTTGCATGTCATGAATTGCGTGAATTTTAGCTTTTAAATTTTATACTTTTTTGAAAAAAATTTACCTTTGCTGCAATCGCCCGTGGCTTTGCCGCAATTGCGGTTTGGATGCCGCAATTGCCGGTTCTAAGCCGCACTTGATAAAAGTGTCGCAGTTGCCTATTCGAATTGCTACATTTGCATTTTGTGTGCCGCACTTGTTGTTTGTGTGCCTCAATCGCATAAAAGTACCGCACCTGTGTATGTTTAATGCCACAATTGACTTTTTGTCACTGTCTGTCTGATTTTGTTGTCAGTTATCTACTTGTTTTTTCTTCTGTTATGTTCCTCAACATCTGAAACTGATAATTTGCTATTTTTTGTACTCTTTATAGTTCGTCGGGTGCAATTTGCGGTGTCGAGAGTCTAGACCAGTGGGACTCATTTACAGATTCCAGCTTTCGGAGGATGAGAGGTCAATACTTCAGGACCTTGGGTTGTATTGGATCTGTTACATGCCTGAGATCATGACCAACAGGGGTCTGATCTCCGCTCTTGTAGAGCGATGGCATTCTGAGACCTGCACCTTCTGGCTTCCTACCGGGGAGTGCACTGTGACCCTAGAGGATGTGTATCACATCCTCCAACTCCCTATCCAAGGCAAGTTGGTGGAGTACTCCACTCGTACTGGTGTACCTTCTTTGTCCAAGCTCACTAGACTGCCCTGGGATCAACTCGGGCTAGCCGGTGGTTATGACATTCTATGGTCTCGGTTCGGATTGGGTTTAGATAGACTATTCACATTACTGGGTAGTTTGATTTGTGGCATCCTTTGCCCTGATCGGCGTCAGCGTGGGTTTTCTATTGGATTTGGCAGTGTCCTTCAGAGTATGGTTCGAGACCATACTATTTTTTCATGGGGCCCATGCATGTTGGCACACATGCATTTCCATATGATGTACGTGGCTTATCTTGATGTTAAGTCACTTGGTTGTGGTGCCACTTTGTTACAGATTTGGGCGTGGGAGCACATTGTTGTCTGACGTCTTGTAGGTGCCCGTGCTCTCCCGGCCGATAGGCCATATGTATATATGTACGATGGTGCTATTGTTCATACCCATATGGGTCATCTTTCTTACTGGTGACAGTAGCTAGATATGATTCCATACTTTATATGGAAATCGTATAGAGATTGTCCTATGTGGGATGGGGAGAACATCCATCTCCCATTTTGTCGACAGCGTCGGTACTTGATTGGCCGTGTGAGTGATCATGTGCACATGATCATTTTTCATAACACCGACAGGGTGTTACGACAGTTTGAAGAGCAGCAGGACGTGTCTGATTCATATGCCTACTTTGCTCAGAGGTCCAAGGATGCTCGTGTATGGGGTGTTGTAGTGTCACTAGATGCTGCACGCACTAAGTTCTTAGGTTTTCTTCCTGTTGCATGGACCTAGCATTCGGCCACTGTTGATCCAGGTTTGTTTTTCATTATTATGCTTATGTACTTCTTTTCTGTCCATTTGATTATGTGCTCATACATTGGTTAGATACTTGTATATATCTACTCTGGTACTGATAATCATCTTATCTTTTGCAGGTACCACTCCACAGTATGATGCTCACTGGTTGCAGCATCATCCTATAGCTTTGACAGATGTCTCGCGTCCTATTCCCAGGACTATCATGCAGAGGGCCCGGTGGGTACGGTGTGGCAGGGGAGGCCGTGATGGAGGTAGAGATGGTGGATGGGGACGTAGGGATGGAGGTAGAGATGTTGGACGGGGGGGAGGTGGGAGAGATGGTGGTAGAGATGGTGGGAGGGACAGAGGACGAGAGAGAGGTGATGACAGAGGGGATGATCCCAGTCCTGGGGGTGCTGGTGGTGGTGTTAGGGCTAGTGGTGGTGGTAGTGGGGGTCATTATGGTGCTCCCAGGGTTGGTTTAGGTACCATTCTGGAGGACAAGGAGGCTATGGAGGAGGAGGCACCTCAATTGGTGCACAGGGTTTGCCGACAGACTGTAGTAGTTTTGGCCCCGAGGGTTAAGGAGAGGGTTGAGATTGAGGAGGTAGATGTTGAGCTTGCTAATGTAGATGTGGAGGCTCTTGATGAGCAGAGTGCTGAGACAGGGTCTTCAGATGGGAGTGGCCATAGTAGGAGCAGCACTGTGGAGAGCTCAAAGAGTGAGGAGGAGCCAGTGGGATGGAGTGGAGGTCTGGGAGGACAGGATAAGGAGGGTTACAGGGATGTGGCCATGGGAGGCATGGATGATGATCCCTTAGAGGTGGAGCATCTCTCTTAGTAGGTTCAGGATTTGCAAAGATGTCTTTCCTTAACCGATGCTCATGCTACTATTTTGGAGGCCCATGTGACAGCTGTAGAGGCTAAAGAGTGACAGGCTCAGATCGAGGTCCGTTCATTTATTGATAGTGTACAGGATGTTGCACAGAGGGATATCTTGGATAGATACTACAGATCTGGGCGAGAGGCTCAGAGAGAGATAGAGTATTGGAGGCGACATTATGAGGGTGCCATGCCTGCTGCAAAGAGGGTGCCCATCTACACAGCATCTCAGAGATCTAGCAGGGCTCAACGGTCTCAAAGTAGTGGAGTCAGAGCTCTGAGGTCCTCTCACAGGACCGATTCTAATATTCCTCCCCCTCGTGCCCCTCCTGGCGAGGGTGGGGGTAGTTCTTGTTGATCATGCTCTTTGGACCATTTTTGTAGTGATTCATTGTACACATTGAGTTGTACCATTTTTGTATCTTGATACACTGATATATATATATATGATTCACATGTTGGTTACCTTTGTGTTCAGACTTGTGACTTTTCCTTTGTACTCAGATATTTTGATCTACATGAGATGTAGCTTTGTTTTGATATGATGTGAAATGTTTTTACTTTCTATATGTATGTTCTATATGATTAGATGATGAGATGTATATGCAATGTGCTTCTAATATGCAGACTCGTATATAGATGATTTACTTTTTCTATGATACTGACGTGTTTATGCAGGATGGTGTAAATGAAATGATTTTATATGAGATGTTTTTATGAATGCATGTGACGTTTATGATTTATGAAGTATGCAACTACCATGTTTTTGGATTTTTTTGATGTATTTAATGAATGAATGCAATCTACTATGCACAAAATATCTGAGTAATGCATGTGTTATTTTTAGAGAGAAGTTAGTTTGGATAGATGTGCTCTGAGATTGATCTTATGGAATGGAATGATAGAAAGGATGTTCTCTCTTTTTTTTTTTGCATTTTGTGGATTGATATGATCTGATAGGTAGGAAGAATGTCCCAAGTCATTGCCCCTATTCCAATAATTGTCATCATTACATATTTTTTGTATTTTTTGATATTCTGAAAGAGCGTCGAATGATCTAGATCACATACCACTGGATACCGCCATGACCTCTTGATAGCGGAAGGAGTAGAGAGATTGAATAGAAAGGGACCCATAGTGCACCCAAATATTGACCATCTGGATTCAACTATATTCCCTGTTTGAAAAGGAAGAGAGACAAAAGCACACAGATATTGACCATCTAGATACCACTTGTCCTCTGAATTAAAATAAAACAAAGAAACCAAGATAGAATTCCTATGTCTCCAGAGTCCATTTGGATAACACACTGAGCTCTTGATTTCGAAAAGGGAAAGACAAGAAAACAAGATAGAACTCCTATGCCCCTAGAGTCCATCTAGCTAGCATCATGAGCTCTTGTTTGCAAACATAAAGGGAAAGACCATAGAAATGAAGATAGAACTCCAAAGCATCTCAGAGTCCATCTGAACATTGTTGCGAGCTCTTGATTCTATAAAGAAAACAAGCAAAGTAAAAGAGAAGGAATGTCCAATTATTTTCCAGGTTTAATCTCATATCGTAGAACTATGTGGCTGCCAGATAAGTGACAGTGCCTACTGCATTTATCTTAAATCATCATGGCCCTGAAATCAAAGTGAACATTCAACAGACAGCAATCAAAAAAAAAAAGTCATGATCCATCATAGCTACTCTCCTCACATGGTGGATCCTGGAGTAGCATAAGAACATAACCCTGAAATATAGACTGACATCTGACTGACTTGACTGACCTAGTCAACATTTTTGTGTGGTTCCTCGATGTAGTAGGTTCTCTTGATTGGCTCAAACTCTTTGGAAGGGCTTGTTTGGCTTGTTTCGATTGATCGTGTTGGCAGCTGATTAAGCTGTGTTAGATGGGCCAAATGCTTGTTCGCAAAGCTCATGATTGTGATAGTAATGATTGATAGATTTGATGACCTGATCGTATTGGTAGCTGATCATGCTATGTCAGATGTGCCCAATGCTTGTTCGCAAAGCTCATGATTGTGACAATTTTATTGATAGATTTTGATTTGATCAATTTGGCAGCTGATCAAGCTGTGTTAGATGGGCCCAATGTTGATTTCCAAAGCCGATGATTGTGACAATTGATTGACAGGGTGTGCTTGCCCCTTGCTTTCTTAATAACTGAGTTGGTTTTATTGCTTGGGATTTTGCAATTTTTTGAATGTTTTTGATGAAGATTGATTTTCTCTTGATTTTTTACCTTTTTAGGATTTTTTGATGAGTTTTCTGATTTTTTAGGATTTTTTAGAACTTTTGGAAATGCCCCCTAGTCTGGTGGACCAATAAGTAACCATGGGTAAGTGCTCGGTGCTCATAGCGGATTGTGCTGCTGGATATTGTTTGGGATAGTCAGTCATGCAATTTGAAGTGGGCTCAAGCCTTTGGATCTCATTAATGGTGAAGCTGGTTTTGAACACTTGGCGCCACTTTGCTAGGTTTTCACCAAGGTACCTACTCAATAGCGCCTGATTGCTAGGTTTTCACTGAGAGAGCGATGTTATTTTCTCTTTACTTTTTTTTTTTTTCTTTTTTGCTTTTTTTTTTGTTGTCGCCAAGGCGCCTGATTGCCAGGTTTTCACCAAGGCAACTTTTGTATTGTTTTTTATTTTTTTGGTATTTTCTTAATATGTAGATAAATGCCTTAATCATAGAGACATTTAAGGGTAGAACCTCTTTAGGTGCATGTTGTTGATGTAGCCAGGGAGCTGATCTCCTTCTGGTGTTGCTAGTATGAATGCCCCACTCTGAGTAGAGCTGATAATAACAAAAGGTCCTAGACAGTTAGGCTCAAACTTACCAGGTTTGACTCGCTCTGCTTGGTTCTTCTGATTCTCCATGAGGACAAGGTTTCCTACCTCAAATGTTCTTGGCTTCACCTTCTTATGATAGTTCCTTCTAAGGCGATTCTAATAGCCTTGTAAGTGGTCGAAAGCACGTTGCCTTCTTTCATCTAGTAACTCTAGTTCACTGAGCCTTGCTACTCTATAGTCTTCGTCAAAAACCAGGTTCTTCAATGATATCCTCAGGGATGTGATTTCCACTTTGAGGGGTAATACCACCTCTATTCCATAGACAAGGGAGAAAGGATTTTCCCCCGTTGGTGTTTTAACACTAGTTTTGTATGCCCATAATGCAGGACTAAGCTGTAAGTGCCAGTCTCACCCTGATTTGTTCACTGTTTTCTTCAGAAGCTTCAAGATTGTTTTATTCATAGCTTTGGCTTGTCCATTTCCTTGAGGGTAGTAAAATGAGGAGAACCCTTGTTTGATACGAAACTGTTCACATAGGTCTTCAACATCCTTGTTTTGGAAAGGGGTACCATGATCTGTTAGGATTGTTTGGGGGATCCCGTATCGACAGATGATGTGATTAAGCATGAACATTGCTATCTATTTTCCAGTGATGTAAGTGAGGGGAATTTCTTCCACCCACTTTGTGAAGTACTCTATTGCTGCAATGATGTACTTGTGTCTGTTAGCTGAAGAAGGTGTTATCTTACCCACTAGGTCAAATCCCCACATTGAAAATGGTAACGGAAATGTGATGGGATTTAATTCCTGGGCCGGTGCATGGATGAGGTCTCCATGAATTTGACACTGTTTACACCTTTGAACATGCTTGTGTGCATCTGTCTCTATTGTGGGCCAATAGTATCCCATGCGGATTATTTTCTTAGCTAAGTTTTTGCCAGCTCCGTGGGTTCCACATATTCCTTCATGTACCTCATGCAAAGCTTTCTGGGATTCCATGGAAGTGAGATAATGTAGTAATGTTCCATCGAGACTTCGTCTGTAAAGAGTAGTGGAGAGGATTGTATACCTAGAGGCTTGTCGGATGAGGGCTTTTCTTTGGTTCCTAGACAAGTTTGGGGGTAAGACATTGTTTTGGAGATAGCTATAGACATCTTGGTACCATGGGGATTCAGGACCAACAAGGACACATGT
Organism: Thuja plicata; assembly: GCA_018584345.1. NCBI lineage: Eukaryota > Viridiplantae > Streptophyta > Pinopsida > Cupressales > Cupressaceae > Thuja > Thuja plicata. Next base: position 71,766 of record MU225251.1, on the reverse strand, counting down.
TAATTCTATGATAGATGCTTGATGTGATGGCACCAAGAGTTGCTCCACTAGAAACTGGAATTTGGTATCGTTTCCTGGCATATCAATCAGTGATGCTATGGTAGCCATCGCATCTGCCACTTTGTTTTGTGCTCTTGGGACTTGCTCAAAGAGTATGTAATGAAACTTGGTGCGCAGTTGTTCCATCTATGCTCTGTAAGGTATGAGCTTCTCATCTTTGGTCATATAGTCATTGTTAACTTGGCTAATGACCAACTGTGAATCACCAAAGACTTTCAGGTTCTTGATTCTCCATTGAATGGCTATCTTTAGACCGATGACCAATGCTTCATATTCTGCTATGTTGTTGGTGCATTGGAAGTTAATTCTGAAAGACTTTGGAATTGTCTCATGGTCTAGAGTGATAAGAACTATCCTTGCCCCTGCTCCATGGTTTGTACATGATCCATCAAAATAAAGTTTCCATATCTCGATCGTCGGTTGTAGTGTCATGATAGATTCGTCAGGAAAGTTAGAGATAATAGGCTAGTGGTCTTGAATTGGTGCCACTGCTAGTTGATCAGCGATCACTTTTCCTTTGATAGCCTTTCTATCTACATACTCAATGTTGAACTCGCTTAAGATCATTACCCATTTTGTCAGTCTTCCAGTGAGTGCTACTTTGCTTAATAGGTACTTGAGAGGATCAATATGTGCAACCAATTTTGTTTGATGACTCAATATGTAGTGTCTTAGCTTTTGGGAAGCAAACACAATTGACAGGCATGACTTCTCTATTGGTGTGTAGTTTAGCTCATATCCAACCAAAGTTTGTCTTAGATAGTATATGGCCCTCTCCTTTCCTATATCATCATGTTGTGCCAAAACAACCCCTAACACTGATTCTTTTGCTGAGATGTATAGAAGCAATAGTCTACCTTGTACTGGTGGTACCAATATAGGAGATTTAAGAAGGTAGTTTTTGAATATCTAGAATACTTTTTCACATTGTTCTGTCCATATGAACTTGATGTATTTATGCAACAGATGTTGGAATGGGTGGCACTTGTTTGCCAGTTGAGTTATGAAGCATCTTATCGATTAGAGCCTTCATTGTAACCCTCTTAGTTGTCTCAGGTTCGATGCTGGAGGCATGTCCAATATTGCTTTGACCTTTGCTGGATCCACTTCAATTCCTCTGTGTGATACTATGAACCCTAGTAATTTTCCCGCTGTGACACAGAATGCACACTTTTTTGGATTTAGTCAGACTTTGAATTCCTCTATTCTATCAAAGATAGGTCCCAAAACTTGTAGATTCCAACAATATGTTCCCCAAGGAAATGTGAAATCCATTTTGTGTTGGTCCTCTAGTGCTATCCTTATCTGGTTGTAACCTGAGAAGCCATCCATAAGTGACAGTATTTCATGTCCTGTAGTTAGGTCCACTATCATGTCGATGTTTGGTAAAGGAAAGTCATCCTTGGGACATGCTATATTGAGATCCCATAAATATGTGCAAGTTCAAATCTGACCACTATGCTTCGTAACTGGTACTAGATTAGATATCCAATCCGCATATGGTATAGGTCTGATGAATTTAGCATCCAGGATCTTCTTTAATTTTGCCTTGACTAACAACGCAACATGAGGATGCATCTTTCTTAGCTTATGTTTGACAGGTTTTGCATTTGGTAGCAATGGGAGATGGTGTAGCACCAACTCTGGATCTAATCCTGGCATATCTGAGTAAGAACATGCGAAATTGATCATTGTTTCCTTGAAGAAACTGATGAATTGTTCTCTCTCCTCAAGGGTGAGATATTTTGCCAAGTAGATGTTCTTTGGGTTCTTGTCATCCCCCAAGTTGATTTCCTCTATCTCTTTAGCTAGTAGTGTTGATTTCTCCTCTGTTAAGGGGAGGAGTTCTCTCTTTCCATTTTCTAGCACCTTTGTGAGGTTTTCTCCAGAAGATACATCTTCTTTTAGCTTTTTACTCTTTTGTTCTTTTTTCTTTTGTGGACTGGAAAGAGGAGCTTCCTCCCTGAAGTATGCTGCTCTGTCTAGGTTGATAGAGATTCATACCTTGTGATCTCTTGACGGAATGCCTTTCCTTAGTCCCATGAAATGAGATATTGCCTCATCATTTTCAAAGACATCAAGATCAGGTGGTCCTTTTTGATCCCACTCTATAAGCTCAGGGTGTACAAGACGGACACTTTCACTACTTTTTGGCTTTGGTTGACTGAACGGGACTACAAATATGGTGCCTACGAAATTGGACTGTGCTGAGGATGCACCACTTGAGGTCTGATGAATGATATGTTTGTCTATACAGGGTTGTTCGATAATGGTCAGTTGTTCAAACAGGTCTGCTAGGTTTATGATAATATCAACTTGAGGGAAAAAGTAAGGGATTGATGGTTCAGAGTCGTGGAGGGATTGCCACTCATACTCATTGGAGTTAGTCTCAAAGGAATGTTCTTCTGATGTCTCACTTCCTTGGGTATCATCTATTTCTAAGTGTAGGTTTATTTGGGATTGTGTGGATCCCTCTTTGGCGGGCAACAACTGCGCTAATATATTGCTTATTAGGACATGCTCAGTGTTGTGCCCCTAGTGCATCTCTGCTATTTTCTCATGATTGACTTGAATGTCTTGAACCACAGGACTAGTGCTTTGTTTTCCATAGCCCAAACCTCTAGTGTTTCTTTGGGTTGGTGGGAGAGGCAATTCATATATGCCCTGTTGCCTTTACCCCAGTCTGGTTGTACCATCATATCCAAACCTTTGTATCATTGTGTAACCATTACCGTAGTTTGCCAAAGGTAAGGATGGTCGGGCTGTCTTAGGGGAGTCTCTATATAACCAAGCATTAATGTCTTTCTCAAAAGGATTCTCTTCTACTATGTCCCCCCATCAGACAAAGGTTGTGGGTGGACATCTAAATAGAACCGACTGTTGAGTCTCTGTTACAATGACAAGTAGTGGTATGCCATGAGTTCTGGGGATTAAAGGCATGTGTGTGATTGTGAAAGCCTCTTCATATCTATATTCACCACATCCTTTGTCTGTGATGGATATCTTTCCCACTTTATTTATAACATCTTTAAGATTTGAATTTGTAGGGGAGGAGATACTTGCATCTTGATTAATGACTATCTTACCTACTGCTCATGTGACATCCTTGGTATTTTATTCTGAAGAGGATGGGATGCTTGCATCCTGGTTTTATGGCACCTAGTTATCAGTGCTAATTTGGACCGCATTGCAATATTGGAAAGGATTGGGATCTCCCTCTATGATAATCTCCTCCCCTTGGTGAGGGAACTTGATGCATTGATGGTATGTTGATGGTACAGCTTGCATTTCATGTATCCAAGGTCTCCCTAATAACATGTTGTATCC
>MU225250.1:1015856-1051447 GCA_018584345.1 Thuja plicata | reverse complement strand
ATATGCAACTTTCAGAGATGATGAGAGAGAAGAAGAAAGAATTTACAAATAAAACCAAAAGAAAACAAACAAGAAAAGAAAAGACCAAATTACCTTCCTTGGATGCAAAAAAGAAAAAGCAAATTCCGCTTCAAAGAAAAACTTGAGAGAAGAGATGAAATTCGAAATTGCTATTGAGAGGAATTTTGCAAGGTTATATAGGCTCTAGATTTGACAAAATCTTGTCAAAACTGAAGCTAACATGGCTGGTGTTGGCTTTGGGAAAGACAAATGTTCATCATGCAACAAAAATAGCATATAAACAGCAAGAAAGCATGAAGAAACCTTCAAGAACATGGCCTATAATCATGGCATATCTTCCACCTCTTGTTGAGAAACAAGACTTCATCAAAGCATGATTTTCGAAATTGCTATTGAGAGGGAAAAAATGTCCACCTAACTGCAGTTAAAAAGACCATTTCCTTGGAAAAGAAGAAGTCCAAGGCTTTAACTAAAACATAGGAAGATCTTCCCATAGAAAAAGCCACTAAATCTGCATGCAATGATGATAAAATTAACTCCAGCTTTTATTGTAGCATGCTGTGGAAAAGAATTTGTGTTTTAGTGAATACTTGTTTGCATATTTCCATCTGCCTGTGCATGCTTCAATATTTTATCAAATTATAAGCATTTACACAGCATAAAGCAGTGCCCGATAACAGACTGTTATCTGCGATTCTTTTTAATGAAATAACATATGTATTAGCATATGTATTTTAACGCATATGCTAATACATATGCTACTCATTATGGTGAGCTTGCAGGGCGGATAGCATATGTTATATATGTAATAACATAGACCATCGCATGTTTTAAAACGCTATGCAATGTCCGCATATCATTAACTCAGCGGATGAAGAAATGACACTTAGCTTTGGAAGAAAGACGCGCATATAACATTTGCATGGAGTGTTAAAACACTTTGCATATGCAATAATAAAGTGATACGCCTCCTTTAGTTATCGCGGCAGTTTAATATATAATGTTTGATAGCATATAAGAGACAGCCCGATAACTTAAGTTATCATTACCGCGGGCTTTACCAACTGGAAAGCATATGCAATTACATGTATTATGCGATGGTCTTGGCGTGATTTACATATGCAAAGTGTTACATGCAAACAAGATTATTATCGGCAAGTGACGCCACTTTAATATATGCAATATGGTTATAAACATATGCATTTCAGTTATCGCGGCTGTCTATGATATGACATATGCTTTGGTGAACATATGCATTCTCCCATGCCTTTCTAATATCACGGGCTGTTTAATTAAAAAGCCACCGCCATATCATATGCATTAAGTTTTAAGACACTTGCACATGACTTTTGTCATTTTAAAGGTAATTCATTTTAAAATCAACGCCATGCTTAGGAATAGATCAAGACATTTTATTATTTAAAATCATTATTATAATATAACTAATAATAAATAGGTATCATCATTAGTTATAATTTTAATATTGTTTTGTAATTTATTATTTATCATTATTTTCTTTTAAAATAATAATAATAATAAATCGTTTTGATTTAAATAATAAAATCGATAGATTATGAAATTTCCTTTTAAGCAATATTAAAATAAATTTCAACTTTATCTGGTCGTTTTATGATAAATTTATTTAAACAATATACGCATATGCGATAATCATTTGTAAAATTTATTACACCAAGAACTTTAAAACATTCATATGCGTCTTAGAATTTAATGATCTGATATGCGAATTTAATTCAAAATTACGCAATCATTAGAATTTCTAAGCAAAATCTCGCAGAGTGGCGCAAAATTTTTAGGATAGAATTTTAAATCTATCACACACAAAATAAGCTTATACTTTAGGTGATCGACCAGAAAAGACCATTTTCTCTATTGACCTTGAAAAGACGCGGAAGACTGCTCGCAATGCTACTGAAATACCAAAAATGCCAACTAAAACTGGAAACCAAAAACAAGACGCAAAACAAAGCGAAAAGAGAAAAACAAGAAAAAGAAAAGGACTTGACGTTTAGTTAGAAGATAGAACAACCAGAAACCAAGGGATGACTGATTCCATTGAAAAATACTCCTTCCATAACATCGACACGTCTAGAGAAAAACTCCTAGCAATCAACTGAGAATTGCGTAGGGCTGCCCCAATTTTGGGGAATGCAAAATTGAGGACAACATATTGATTATTGAATTTGTTTCTTGGGAATTGTTCCTACTTTCTGTGCCCTAGTCAGGATCAAATTAGTTGATTGAAGACTGATTCTTCTTCATCTAATCCACAATTGATTGTTGTTGTATAATCAATTGCTTGTAATCGATTGCTGTTGTATAATCGATGGTTGCTTCTTCGTGCTGATGTATACAAGAAGTTCTAAATTCTGAAGGTGATTGTTTTGAACGGAGACCTGCCTAAGAGGTCATTTTGCATCACAGTTGAGAGGAGTAGAAGCTGGGTTCGAAATTTCATGTTGAGCAATTACTGAGTGCTAACACCTTTGGAGTATTAAGGCTGGGTGTATAAGAGTCCTAAGCCTATGCTATGGAGTCCTTGCGTGAGGTTTGGGGGCTGGAAGACAAATCGGGGCAGGAAGTAAGGCTGCCGTAAGTTAACAGAGCATCATCTAGTGTTGCGGGTATTAGCTCTTCCGCCTCCAGCACCACAAGCTGCTAGCAAAGTGTCACGCGGGTGACTCTTGCAGACCCTTAACGGGTCCACACGTCAACAGTAACCACTAAGGTGGAGACGTCAACAACAGGCACCAGCATACAGTCAATAGCAGGCACCAGCAAATAGTCAACAGCGACTAGTATTATCAAATGCGGAATTGTAACCAGGTTCTTTCCATTTAATTAATCATTGAATAAATCGTTGTTGGAAATTGGCATTGTTTAATAAATTAAATCAGATTTATCATTCCAAATATAGAACTGCAGGCTTGTTATCGAAATACTTTAAATTCATCAATTTATACTTTGTATCGATTCCAAAAAGGGCATAAAATTGTTAGAAATACATTTCCAGTTTATTAAGTGTTTAAATAGAAAGAAACGAATAGAGTCTCAGTGGTTTTCATAGACAAGAGCCAGTTGTGCTCAATCACAGTGGTACCAGAACTGGCCTGCCAACTGTTCGACAAAATGTCAAACTTAGGATTTGCATGGTAATTGATTAAAATTACATGGTTTGAAGATGAGGCCAAGTTAGGCTCATTACATCAAGTTGCAAACTTGTAGCTTTCAAAAGTTGAAGATCAAATTGTGAGTCTTAGCATCAAGGGGGAGTATATAGGTAACTGATGCAAAGTCTTAGTTTCACCTCTAGCAATCAACATGTAGTTGACATGCAAATTGTCTTTGTTGTTATGTTTAGTCTTTCTTGGTAGATTTGTAGTTTAGATTAGCCATGAATGAATTGGTTTAGTTTAACTGCAAGTCCAAATGTTGAGCGAATAATGTAGAACTCATGCAAAGCATGTAGCGATTATTAGAATAAGATAACTATTTTTAGTAGTAGCAATGTTTTGTTTAAGTATTGAATCTCCAATTGTCAAAGAGTCAAAAAACACTATTTTAATAGCCTCTGAAAATAGTTATTCAAGTTAGAATAAAACAAAGCATCGTGCAATAATACAGAGCAAGGGCATGATGTAATTCATCCAAGGAATCAATAAAGAAGAGTGTGTCAAAAAGATTTTTGTGCGCTTAGTGTTTAATTTTTATTGTTTCTATAGTTATTTCCTCTATTATAAGATCTTCATCCAAAACCCCATGATGCAACATATTTTGGATGCATGACGTGCTACAAGGACACTAAATCATCTAATTCTTGATAGTGTGGCTATGCATAATTTCGTCACACCTCCCTAGTTGCCTAGAGAGGATTGTACATGATTGAGCATGAGGGAATTGAGGTCAAGGTAGTGGAAGGTCAGCTACTACCTTGCACACAGTTTGTACCATAGATGAGTATCACCATGGGGAGCTACAGAGTCACAGATGACTTCTTTGTGGTAGACTCGGATAATACATATGTCATTTGGGCATTCAAACTCTTGACAAATGAACCCAAAGTTTCAAGCATTTGAATCTCCCATTCAAGATAGATGAGAAGAAGGTGGTTTTACGAGGAATGTCCAATGGAGGTCCTAGAGTAGTTTTGGCCAAGTGCATGGAAGCAATTTTTAGGCATGATGATGTGGTATGGACAGTGCAATGTTTGGTTTCATCCAAACCCTTGATTGGCCAACATACACATTACCACAATGATGAGATACAGTCAATGTTGGGTAGACATAGTTTGGTTTTTAGCGATATTCCCCTAGGAATACTACCGAACCAAGGCTTTGAGCACACGATAGAGTTGTTGGAGGGAGCCTAACTAGTCATCTTGACTCCTTACTGTCATCATAAGAAGTTTAAGGACAAGATAGATAAGGCAATTCAAGAGCTTCTTGACATCGGACACATCAAAGCTAGCTCAAGCCCTTTAGCATCTTCAGTGGTATTGGTGAAGAAGGATGGGACTCTCAAGATGTGCATTGACTATCGAGCTCTAAATAAGAGGACAATCAAGAACTAATACTCCATACTGTGGATGGATGAGATATTGGATGAGCTTCGTGGGGTATTCTAGTTCTCAAATATTAACCTCTATTCTTGATACCACCAGATTCGAGTGTGGAAGCAAGATTCAAGCCTATGACTTTGACATTAATTATGTGAAGGTGAAGAAAATGTGGTTGTTGATGCTTTATCTAGGATACCCACCATATGCTCTTTGTTTCAAGTTTCAGCTGATTGGAGGGCTCATTTGTTGGTGGAGTACTCCAAGATACTTGCACGTGCTAATTGATGGATGGATAGATTCAAGATGATAGGTACAAGGTGGTGGATGATGTCATCTATGAAAAGGACAAGGTTTTATTGGTTCCAGAGTTGAAGTTGAAGGAGAAGATTTTGAGGGAGTTTCATGAGTCATCACTAGCAAGGCATCTCAGATACCTCAAGACATATAAGCAGATATGTGAGACGTTCTCATGGAAGGGCCTCAAGGATGATGAGTTGCAATTTGTCAATGAGTGTGCCACATGGTAGCAGAATAATTCTGGGCATACCTTTCCAATGGGATTACTTGAGCCCTTACCCATTTCAAATTAGAAGTGGGAGAACATTTCAATGGATATCATCACAGGCCTTACCAAGGTTCAGGGAAAACATTGCATTTATGTGGTGAGTGATCATTTGACCAAGCATACTCACTTCTTTGCCATTTCAATAGAATATTGAGTAGATCATGCTGCAAACTTGTTCTATTGAGAGATTTTTCAAGTTGCATGGTCGTTTTTCAAAACATAGTTAGTGATAGAGATAACAAGGTCCTTTGTGCTTTCTTGATGGAACTTTTTTAGGTCGGCGAGCAATAAGTTGACTGCGAGTACTAGCTACATGTTGTGAGGTTTCACACCATCACCCCATCAAATGGGGTCCCCCTATTTCGAGCTTCACTCCTGAAGCTTTGTTATGTAAGTTGGACTAGTTTGCAAGGCCCAGAATGCGAAATTGGTTAAGCCTTAGAGATTGAGGGAAAAGACTGAATTGAGGTATTTTGGTGACTTGGAACTTAGAGAGATTTTAGTGCACTATCAATTCTAGTTAGGATTCCTCTTCCCAGAGGTATTTTGACCATGGGATTCCTCTCTCCCCTTTTACTTCGCCCAGCTAGATCGTCAAAGCCTTAAAAACCGAGATTCTAAGTAGTGGAGAATGAGTGCATAGTTTGTGAGAAGAATCTTAGAATGATGATCAATTGAAGGTTTGAGTGATGACCAAGTGAAAACTCAAAGCAACGATTAAATCAGAGATGAATGGAGCCAAAGAAATAAAGGTGAGAGGAAGTTGGTTGAAATTCCTCTCTTGAGGAATCTCACCTATGCTTTTCCTCTATAATATAAGCATATGCCCAAGCGATGGCCTCGGTCCCAAAGGAGAGCAAATTGACCAAGTAAGTGACAAGGGCAAGAAATGAAGAGACAAATCGATAAAGAGGCAATTGAGGGAGATTTGGGTATTAAACGAAAACAATAGGCATGTCTAAGGTGGTCGGAATTTCTCTCTTGAGGAATCCCGCCTTGGAATTTCCATGGCCACCAAGTCTATCCACCATTCGATGAGGATCAAGACCCGATGAATTGAGCACCTAGGTCAAGGATATGGTTATAATGCCCAAGTTGGTGACGACGATTGAATTGAGAACCGAATGAGGAAGTGACGAGTTAAGGCAAGTTTTGGACACTCAAGTATGGGGATGTTTTCAATCTTAAGTAAAGATGACAAACTAGTAAGGTGGTCGGGATTCCTGTAACTTGGGGAATCCCGCCTTAGAATTTCCCTGATATCATGAAATGTCCCCCAACCTTAAGTGTAAGTCGAGATGAATAATTAAGAACAATGTGTGGCTAAGGGCGGATTTTGGTTTGCAACCAATGAAGATACGAGGCAGGACAAGACTTAATTGGAATTCCTCCCATTCGAGGAATCTCGACCCTTAATTCCTCATCAGATTAGATTCTGCCCACCATAGACATCGAGACTCTATGGAATTGAGCACCAAGATAGATGAATTCAGGTGATGGGATGGCTAAGTCCAATCGACTCCGAGTTGAAAAGATAGATAAATTTGTGCATAATGACTTGGACGGAATTCCTCTTCCCTAAGGAATCCCGACCCACGACCTCCTCAGTTGAGAAGAATCCCGCTTGAGTTGGACATAAAAGTCGGATGAGAATGCGATCGAAAGTAAAAGAAATGCGACCAAGAACGAAGGTGATTTCAAGTGAGATGAAGGTAATGCTAGGGAAAGAGATGATTTGGTTGGAATTCCTCTTCTTAGAGGAATCCCAACCCTCAATTCCCCATTTACATGATATCCCACCCAAGCTTAAACATTGACGAAATACACCAATTGATGAATGCAGAGTTAAATGGAGGATAGGAGAATGAACTCGAGCTTCATGGCGGAATTCCCCCTCATGAGGAATCCCGCCCATAAGACTTTCCCTCCAATAACATGCTGGTCCAGATTTGAATATTCAAATTCCCTCTACATCCAAGTCGGCCAAAATGAATTTGAAACACATTTAATTTAAATGACCTTGTCGGCCTGCTTGGGGATTCACACTTTTTCATGGTTGGATTTCCTATATAAAGGGAGAAGGATCATTTCATTTTCACATCAAATAAACCTATTTTCTCTCTGCTCAAAACAGTGAATTAATTTCTTAAGAAGCAGCAGAATCCTGGCAAATTGGAGACGAATTATTCATTAAGTCTCACGCATACCATGCGATCAGTGTGTGTGGTAAATTCAGCTGGTTGAGGACAATATTCTGATCTGATTTAAGGCGGATTTTCTTCTTAGAGAATCTAAGACTAAGAGGGTAAGGAGAAGAATAAATCTGGGCATGTTCTCTTTGAAGCAACATTGATATTTCTAGATTTGGGGGTGGATTTCAATTCTGATTTGCAAGAATTAATCTTTTCAATCAGATTGATCATATTCAAGATTTTTTTTTTTTAAATTACAATTCAGCTCCTAGTTTACTTGTGAAAATAATAGGAATATCTTAAAACTAGAGAGTTATGATGCCAATTTTAATCGATTTAAGCATTTGAATGGCATATTTTCAAACTATAATAATCAATCAAGGCTTATATTTCAAAGTTTAATTCTCTAAGCAAATAAAGTTTGAAGTCTAATTGAGGATTGCTATGGCAGGTAGGAGTATGCCAATAGCGAGGATTGGGAGCTCAAAGAAGGATCGAAGTGCCCAAGTAAGGAGAGACACCGAGGAGATGGTACCAAAATCTAGCTTCACCACGAAGCATAAGAAGATTGGAGATACTAATCTTGGGCCCATTAATATGATCCAAGTGAAAGAGAGAATGTCTAGAGATACAACTTCTAGGATGGATAAGGCAATATGAGGAATGGGATAGTCCAAGCAACCGCCTTCCTTTCAACCATGCAGAACATCGAATTGGTCCTTGAGTGTGCCAAGAAATATAATCCTCAAAAGAAGACAATTGAATATGGAAAAGAAAAAAAGAGGGTTATAACTGTGCTATCAAAAAAGGCTATCAGGATGGCTTTCAACATACCATCTTACGAGGGAGAAACCTTCATTAACAAGGAGCAAGCTTTAAAGGACTTATGATGATCAAGTAGATGCATATGTGAACAAAATGAACGATGAGTGGATGGTGGAGCCATGGAATCACTACTCCAAAATCTCGAAGTTGAACAAGCTAACTATATCAGATTTCAAACCGGATATTGGAGATCTCATTGTGATGTTGAATAGAGTGATGGGAGGCACCTTCATGAAGTGGATGTACTACTTCATAGACAAGAGTCTATTAGAGGAGGTGATGTTCGAATGGGCAAAGATCACAAGTGATAACATTGATCACCAGCTAAGGACAATGAAGGACACTAAGGCATTTTACATGACATCTTACCTTGTCTACATATTGGTTAGAGTATTCAAATTTCTTGGATTGGCGAGTTTGGGGAAATGTGGAACAAAGCTAGGGGAGTACTTAGTGCATGAATGCTATCCACAGCTACAGGTTCATAACTACAAGAACTTCAAGATTTTCAACAATGCATTTGCCATGAAGATTGTGAGACAGTTGCAAGAGGCGCCACATGTGAGATTATCTTAGCAGGCTAAGAAGTTGATCAAGATGCATGGGTCATGGTACATCCAATTCCCAAATTCACCTACATCTGCATACTTTGAAGTATTGTTTGTCCAAAGAAGCTTCCTAGATATCCAACAAATAGGATGGTCATCATGGAGGTAGAAACATAGCTACTTGCTTATGACAAGATTCAAAAGAACAAACGCAAGCAATGGGCAAGGTTTTCATTCAAACTTGGAAGTGAGATTTGCCCATCACAAGCAGCAGTTGAGACAACAAACAAAGAATTTGAGCACTATGGGCTAGGATTGTACGAAGCAAGAAGAAACTTTGATCCTGAGAGGAAGATTAAGAGAGCATATGGGAATAGGTATCTCCACATCCCACACATAGGACGTTCTCAAGGTTGATTGTGGGCATGATTAGAAAGTATAAGTGGAAAGGGATCGAAGTGCCTTGTCAGTTGGAGGAGAAAGGCAACATTACTCAAAGGGACTTTAACACCACTACAAACCTGGAGTTAGAAACAATTAATTGGGATGAAGATAAGGAAGTCAGTCTTGAGACATTGATGATACCAATTTCCCTCTTCACCCAACAATGGTTGGATGAAAAGATAGTCAGTTTAGCAAAAAGGGGGATCCCATTAACATGTGATATTATGAGGGAGGTCGAGAAGGTTAAGGAGGTTGAGGAAGATGAATCATCGAAGAAGCCTCAAGCATCAACTGAACAACTAGGGGAAGTTAACAAGAAGAGGAAGAGTGTAGCAAAATATCCACTAGAGTGAAGTTAACAAGAGGCCCAAGATGCTCTTAAGGCCATGCAAAATAGTCTGGACAAGGAAGTGGTGAAGAAGTATAAGGAGGAGGCTTGAAAATTTAGAGAATATTTCAAACAGGTATCCAATCCAAGTCATAGATCACAACTCCATTCCACCTCCTACATTAGAACATGAAACAACCAACCATTTAGAGGCTTTAGCAGTGGCATTTGAGGCAGGGAAGGCATGGATTGAGGAACTTGAAAAGGAGGATTATACTTTCCTTGTGAAGTTTGTTGGGCATTATGAAGAGATCACAACTATTAAGGCCCGAGCTATAGCCTTGAATAAAATATATGAGGAATTTTGGGACATCAGAGGGAAAACCATTCCAAGACTACAGGCCATTAGAGAGGCATCCATTCTCATGATGGAGGGAAATGGAGTAATCAAACAAGGAGAGATGGAAAAAATCACTGATTGGTATTGTAGTTTGGCAACCAAAATGGAATATCTAGCTAAGATTGAGAATGATTGCAAGTATGTTGATGGGTAGGTTTGTATGTTTGAACCTGATATTATTAAATAGTTTTTGTATGTTTGGCCTTGACATTAATTTTATTATCTCTCTGGTCCTTTTAATTTTTATTTGTTTAGCGTGTTGGTAGTGTCAAAATCATTTGTAATCCTTCAGGATGTTTCCTCGAAGCCATATATAAGGCCGATTCTGTTGTAGTTGTAGGTATGCGAACTTAGTATTTTATTTGTGTATGCGAACTTCCAATTGGATTTTATTATCTCGACATTTTGGATGTGAAAGACCCTCCCTACTTGGCATCCGCAGTTTCGGTGGGACTAATTCCTCACCCTGTTATACTTGCTTCCAGTCAGAGATTATTGTAATCTATGGTGCTATCATTATAGAAGATCTATTGATTAATCAGAAGCACCTATTACTTGTGTGAATCTCAATCTTGTGTTTCTTTTTTTGTTTATCTATTTTACTATTCGCAAATAGTGGATATTGTTGGCTTAAAATTTTACAAGTAACTAATACTACAACTTAGCAAAATTGTAACTTTAGACAGTAGTGTGAAATTTCTTTCTCCACTCAGCAGTAGGGGAGGCTCCCTTCTTACTATAGGTGGATTCAACGGAAATTGAACCGAAAGAAATAATTCCTACTGCTACAATAATACTGTGGCTTAAGGGTTGACATAGGAACAACACTTAAGACGGCAGTTTATTTATAAGAAATTGAAACAAATACAAGAACACAATCTCATGTACTTAAAAAGATGATTATGAAAATATAACAGCCTGGGAAGCACAAAGTCTTCCACTGAATATCCTCTTCTTTAACAAAAACATTTATCACTAAATCCCAAAGTCTTCAGCTTTAAGCTATTACAGCCACTCCTATCTACATTAATTCTTACTTGTCAAGTTACAAAGTCTTCAAAAATTTTGAATTAAAGTGCTCAAATGATACACACAAAATAACTATCAATCGATTTGAGAAAGTATCCATGAATGCAACTTAAGAATACACTCATTGATTTCCAGATTAACAACACAAAGTTTGTGAATCCATATTCCTCCTATTCAATTCAAAAACTTTGCACAATGAAACTCAAAGTTTTCAAAATACAAGAGATTCAAGTATAGCTTTTTTGCACACACCAAAAGATGATTATTTACAATGAGCTCCCTCCTTTATGTAGGAAAAGAGGAGAGAAAGGTGGAGAAAGAAAGGGAAAACCGTTAACCACCTTGACTTATTTTCTAACTAACTAACTAACTTTGGCTTATTCAATGCTACAAGGCTTAGAGCACTTGACATGATTACATGGAACAACTTTGCACATGATACTATCACATGCAATTACATCTTGTTTTTACATTACATGTAATCTTTCAAATACAAATTACAAAAACATGATGAAAAATTTCATGTGTCATGTTTGAAGGTCGTCGGGCAATGTGTCAAAGTGTGTGGAAGGATCTTTCGATCGAGGATGCCACCTAGGAAGACGAACAAATTATGGAGCATCCAAGCCTGCAATTGATTCAGGACAAGCAATTTTTTGGCCGAAAGGACTGTGATGTCCACAATATTATTAAATAAATTAATTTCATAATTTTTGTATGTTTGGCCCCGACATTAATTTTATTATTTCTCGGGTCCTTTAATTTTTATTTGTTTAGCGTGTTGGTCTTGTCAGCATCATTTGTAATCCTTCAAGATGTTTCCCCAAAGCCATATATACGGTCGCATCTGTTGTAGTTGTAGGTATGTGAACTTATATATTTTATTTGTGTATGCGAACTTCCAATTGGAGTTCAGTATCCTTCCATTTCGGAGGTGAAAGACCCTCCCTACTTTGCATCCACAGTTTTGGTGCAAGTAATTCCCCACCCTATTTTGCTTGCTTCCAGTCGGAGATTGTTGTAATTTGTGGTGCTATCATTATTGAAGAACTATTGAGTAATCTGAAGTATTGATCGCATATAGTGGATATCATACCCATATAACCGGCATTGGAACAATTCCAGGAAGAACCAGTGATTGTACAACTTGGATAGTACGCCAAGCCGAAGGGGTGACTGTACGGTCAATCTCTTCCTCTGTACGGCATCCAAGTCCATCATACGGTGGTTGAGTTATCGTGGGGCCCATATACTTGGTCGTGCGGGGTTGTGTGTTGAACGTAGGACATCTTGACCGTATGAGGTGTTGGAAGGGTCAAGTTGGACCATACGAAAGTGTTGGCGTCTGAACTGGAGTCGTACGACATCCTTGATCGTATGAGCAAGGTGTCAAGGGTCATACGTGAGAGTGGAAGACAATGTTGTGACAGTAACTAGACTGTATGGTTGGAGAAATTTGATTAAGGGGTGACGGGATTAGTTGTACGTGAGTAGTAAGGTCGTACGGTGAAGGCTACACCATTTGGTTTGTACGAAGGTATTTGAGTGTTGAGAAATCGTCGTACAGGGCGCAGCTGGTGGTGCTTGGTTGAGTGGTAAGGGTCATACTGCTTAGGGACATTAGAAGTATCACCTGCTACAATTGTTGTGGAACCCTGCTCTCAGACTCCTCACCCCGTAGAATCACATCCTCCTAAGGAATATCCAACTCCAACTCTCTAGGTTGTGTACTACTCTCCTCGAGATCCACAATCTTCAACTGCCTGTGCTACGGTGAAAGATCGGGAGGTTTAATGGGTAGCATAGGGGTATCTGGAAACGAGTAAGCCAAGAATCCATGGTTGCTTCTATAGGGATCTCTGACTCCGCTACCACCTCAACCATCTCCTCTCTTGGCATCTCTAGAGTGTCTACTAGCTCCTCCATGGCCTCCACTGTCTTTGTTGCGAGATGTTCTACCACCTCTACGACTGATTCTATTTCTGTAGGCTCTACTACTGCGAATTCAAGCTCTATCATTGCTTGTGGGGGCGAAACTACCATACTCATACTCGCATTGGGAGGTGTGAAAGTAAACTGGGGCCCTCAACTGTCCAAATCTTGGTACTAGTAAGACAACCTCTATCACACCCGATGAGGTAGATGGAATCAACAAACTGCCCCCAGATAGAAGAGATGGAGCAAAACAAATTGTCGATGTCCACCCGAGGGTGTAGGGGTACTCAATGCTAGTACAAAACTGATACTACCTGATGGTGCAACTCTCGTAGGGCCCCCAGCGCCCACGTCTATGTCCAATGTGTCTCCCTGCATGGGGCCACTCTCTCTGTGGCTCATCATCCGAAAGCTCCCTCCGCTGGCCCTTGAAGTATCTCCTGATTCGTCCTGGCTGTCGGTGTCACCCTCATCATCTGTCTCGAACTTCGTCTCTAACACAACTACATGGCGCTTGCGCTTCTAACCAGACTAAATATTACCGCTGGCGGCAAAAGTGTCTAAGTGTCTCCAATAAAGGATAGGTGGGTGGGAGGGCTCCACCCGGCCTTCCCGCTGTAAATCCAGTACGTGCGAAGGCGCTTGTGTCCATGTAGCCTCCAAGAAGAGTCCAATGGCATAATGTGGCATATAAAAGGTTTTATGCTAGAGGGTCATAAATTCTTCCGTCCTATCTGCTAGCACTGACGCCCAATCATATTCCGTGCCACTCCTCAATCCCTTCATTAGAGCAATCTGTGCCAGTGCAATATTTGAAGCTCGGCTGGAGCCTGTAAGTCAACTCTTTATGACATCCAACAGGCATCTCCACTCACCAGCGGAAACAAAAGATTTTTTCAACCCACAGCTCTTGCTGGCTTACGCCATCGACTCTCATTCCACCTGTGTCAAATCTCGACAAATCATCTGTAGGTAAGTTTGTTTTCGTTGGGCAGTGATCTTTTTCATTTTCTTATCAATCTTTTTACCGTGCGGCCCTAGAATGCCAAATACACGTGTGAACTCAACAGCTGAAAAAGAGACTGTAACCTCGTATCCCAAATACTCGAAAACTATTTTTCCTCGATGCCTTTCATACTTTTCAATCATAGCTCTCATTGGTGCCTCAAACTCTCAAACAAAAAAAACACTGGCATTTGGATAACCCAATGCACCTGTGCACACCTAAGATTTTCTTTAATAGGGTGGTTGTGTGGGGTCTCCTGCCACCATGTTCAGCACTCAATACCATTCAACCCCTCAAATGTAATGGTCTGCACTGTCACTTCTTCCCTCGGAGCTTGGACTTTAATACCATTCAATACCATTCAACTCCTCAAATATAATATCAAACCCTATCCATATTGCTTGCTCTGTACTGCACTTTAATGAAATGAATAGGCCGCATTGTTTTTCACTCTTCCGTAGGGTTGTACGATTACCACTTCAGTGCATGGCGAAATCAATAGACTCAGAGTGACGGTTTGTTGTAGACTTTAGATATTCCTGTCGTACGGTCTTGTAAAAATTCTTTCTGCCTTTGCGTCAACCAACTTGCCTTAACCTATACGATGCTTATATCACTTTTCTTTTTCTTCTGATGTCAACGCCATACAGTGGTCTTCTACCCCTCTCATGCAGTCCTTTTAACACTTGGCTCTGTGCACTATTGTCTTTTTAGTGTCGTACAGTCTCTTCTATCACCGTACATTCTCTCCTTTATTGGCTTCGTACGGAATTAGAGTTTCCTTATTTCTCTCATGTCCTGTACACAATCCCTTTCTTCCCTTTGTTTCTGTTCAACACTGCGGTGGCTGCCATATGGCAATTTTTTTTCCTCCATTTTTTATTTTCAACATCGTCTTTGACCGTATGGTGGTCTACAGTGGTCTTGTTGACGTCAAGTTTCTTTTTATTTTTCAACGTACGATGGTCTTGTTGTCGTCGGGTTTCTTTTTATTTTTCATCGTACGGTGGTCTATAGTGGTCTTGTTGATGTCGGGTTTCTTTTTGTTTTTCACCGTACGGTGATCACCCATCTCCCATTGGCATACGTGGTTTTGTTTCCATGGCATGCTTTATACCCACACGGTGATGTCTGTACAGTGAACACCGTACGGTACACTCACTGTACGATGAGTTATCTCTTTTTTTAATAATAAATATTACCTCCTATGTGGCCCTTTCATTGGGTCATTTTGATGCCTTCGTTCGTGATACACCTTCAACTTTTACCCATTCACTGACTCCTGAACTGGCTGGCCATGAAGTGTTGACAATTTTATGGCTCCATTCTCTCAAGCCTCCTGAACTCTATAGGGACAGAGCCATCATACTTCAAATTTTCTGGGCTTAATCTCATTGTGACCATTGTACTTCAACACCAACTATCCCAAAGTGAATCTCATACACTTAATATTTTTGTCATACCATAATTTCGAAGTTGTTGGGCTACCTCTGTCGCCCACTAGGCCATCATCCTTTGTTCATCCAGCTTATTCAAGGCATACAACCGCTCCCTCAAGCTTTCCATGTCACCCAACCGGTTCTCTATAGCTATCCGGAGGATGGGTACCATGAACTCCACTAGTACAATGGCTTCTTGACCATACATCAATTGGAACGACGTTTGGCATGTAGTAGCTTTGTAGGTCATTTTGGAGGCCCATACACTGACGAAAGCCTCTCCTCCCAGTCATTCTTCTCAACTCCGCACAACTTATAGATCACCGATACAAATATCTTGTTGGTAGCTTTTGCTTGCCCGTTAGCTCTCAGATAATAAGGCCTTGACAAGGAGTGGAAAATTTTAAACTCTGTTGTGAGCATTTTCATGACATGATTTACAAAGTGCCCTCCCTGGTCGCTTGTCAATTGGATTGGCGCGTTGCACCGAGTGATGATTTGTTCATAAATGAACTTGACCGTGCTCAAAGAGAAGTTATTAGGTAGCGCTCATGCTTCCACCCACTTCGTCAAGTATTCTGTCACCACTACAATGTACTGACATCTCCATGCACGGCTTTCCTTCAATGGTCCAATGAATCTAATCCCTATCGCTCAAACAATTCCTCAGCGTGCGAAGGGTTTAGGGGCATAAAGTCCCTCTTCAACGGTTCACCTTCTCTCTGGAAGGTGTCACACCCCACAACCCATTCTTGTACATTATTATACAGTGTGGGCCCCTACAATACTGATAGCAACACCTTTTGTGCGGTGGTGTCTGGTCCCATGTGCCCTGCTGCAAGACTTTCATGTGCCTCTCTCAGCACTCCTAGAACCTCCTCTTCCATCACACATCTCCTCAACACCTGATTGGGTCCCATTTTATACCACAGTCCATCTATCAATTAGAATATCCTGCTTCTCAGGACCAACTTTCTCCTTTTGCCCGATGACATGTCTCTCGAGAACTGTGAGGTCGAGAGATATTCCCCGATGTTGGTGTACTAGGACGGTAGTGTCGCAATCTGAAACAGGTGAGCATTTCAAAAACCATCATTCACTCCTTCTGGTAGCTCTTCGGACTTTATCTGTGATAACTGGTCAACAATCACATGGCTTTTCCCTAGTCGCATGATGATTGTGACCCTTACTTGAATAATCAGTTTTCTCACCAGGTACATGAAGGGGCTTGGTTGTCCACATAAAATGTGAACGGGGTTGGCAGTAAGTAATGACGAATTTTTATATGGCGTAGACCATCCTGAGAACCTCCCTCTTCATCGTACCATAATTCTTCCTCGCTTTGGATAACAATCTACTTACAAAGTAGATTGGATGGTCCAGCCCATGCTCGCCCACCTGAGCCAATGTAGCACCGATTGCGTAGTTGGAGGCATCCACATGGACGTGGAACTCTTTATCTGAGTTTGGGTATGCCAAGATAGGTGCACCCACCAATCTTGTCTTCAATTTCTTAAAGGCTTCACCTTGTGCGGTCTCCCAAGTATACGACTCACCCTTTCGCGTTAAATTGTCCAGGGGGTATGAAATTTTTGCAAAGTTCTTGATGAACCTACGATAGTACCCGATGTGGCCGAGGAAAGATTTGACTCTGGTGACATACGTAGGGGATTCCATTTCCACAATAACTCTCACCTTATCCGAGCATGTCTTCAACCCATCTTTGCACACGTGTGTCCCAACAACTTCCCTTGAGGCACCATAAATTTGCACTTCTTGCAATTCAACGCCAACTGGGCTCTCCTACACCATTCCATACATTCCCGTAGGGCTACCAAATGTGTGTCTTGTCCACTATAAATGGACCAATCATCAAAAAATGTTTTAAAATTCCCTACAGACGTCTTATCAAAATTGTGTAGGGTGTTCCTCTAAAAATTTGTCGACGCGTTATAGAATCCGAAGGGCATCCTATTGTAGGCGTACACGCCATCCTCAACTACAAATGTGGTTTTCATCTTGTCCTCCTCCGCAATGGAAATCAAGTTGCACCTGGAGAAGTCGTCCATGAAGAGTACATCTCATGCCCTGCAACTTCCTCCAGAATATTGTCTGTGAATGGTATGGGGAATGGGTACTTAATAGTGACTGCATTCAGGCACCGAAAGTCCACATAGAAGCAGATCTTGTTTGCCTCCTTCAATGAAAGCACAATGGGTGATACCCATTCACTAGTCTGAACCCGAAGAATAATGCTTGCTTTGAGCATCCCCTCTATCTCCTCGTTTACCCTTGCGACATAGTTTTTATTCATTTTGTACAGTCTCTTTCGTGTCGCCTGGGTTATAGGTACATGTGGAATGTGATGCACACATAGTTACGGAGGTATTCCCTTCAAATCCTTGTAGGTCCAGGCGAAGACGTCTTTGTACTCCATAAATATTTTGAAGGTTGCGGCCTTCAACACTAGGTTCCAATCACCCCCCACTAATATGTTCTTGGGGTTTGCTTCATCTCCCAAGTTTGTTTCCTCCAGCTTGGGCTCCTCATACTGTATAGGTTTCTCTTTATCAAACTGATGTGTGGGAGTCTCATTGACTCGGGCCTATCCTTCATTATATTCCCATACTCCGGAGGGAACAGGTCCTGTCCTGGCACCTCTTCAATCTACAACATGTTACATGACAGTTGGAAAAGCTCATAGTCCTCCATTTGCCAATGGAAGAGGTCATTCATGGAATCCACATCATCTTTGGAACACCCTTCCAATTCCAGAACACCCTCGTCATTCAACTCAATCCTATGTTTTCCTTCATCCATTCCAGTCAGCTCTCCTTCCGACTCTGAAGATGATGCCAACTCCTCGCTCAACATCTGAGTTCTTAGGACAATCACAAATTTCCTCCCTCCACTCTCCATGGACATGTTGCACTTCCAGTTATGATTCACCTTGGCAATGATGAGCCACCCCCTCTCAAGGATAGCATCGTAACATTTCTTCTTCAAGGGGATCACAAAAAAATCAAGAATAAAGGGATGTGTACGGATAGTTACCCGTTGTGCCATCAAAGTCTCGATCGGCTTTTTGTCGTGTTGGTCAGCACCCACCAGATTGAACATTGGTGGCCACAGCATTCCCAACATCTTCCAATTCTCCTCCAGCAGCACATCCACCCCTAATCCTCTATCTACAATGGTGTCTAGGATAGTTCCCAAGATACCCATCTCTACCACAGCGGGGTGTCGTCCACTGTTTACTGCCAATACCATAGGGTCCGCCGAAGGGCTCACAGGAACTTAAGTATAGTTTTCCATATGGGTAGGTACATTTACAGTGCTCATGATAGTCGTCCTCAGTTGTAGTATAGTTTCCAATAGGTCCTTGATTTTCATCGGCACTTCCATTTGCAACACTTGTCCCATGATATCCTGTTTAGCTTTCGTACGTAGCGAATTGCTTGTGGTATCATGTGTTTCCCTTCGCTCTTCCATCATCTCCCTTTCAATGTCAGCCTTCGATTCCCGTACCCTCTCCTTTTTCATATCGGGGCCTGGGTACGTTGCTTTCCTGGCTTGTGTGCTATGGTGATTGCCAGCACCCCTTCTTCACCCGGCCTCTCAATGTTCAATAGGTTAACTTCCATCTTGGGACAATTTGCATCCTCGTGGTTGCCAGGACCACACCATCGACACAAGTGTTGAGGGGTTTCCTCCTGACAATCCCGGGCGAAGTGTCCTCGCTGACTGCAGGCTTGACATTGAATCATTGACTGACCCTTAGCATCATATTTTATTCGACTCCGATTGTTACTATTGTTATTGTTATTGTTACTGTTATTATTGCTTATGTCACCCCTTCGATTATTCTGATAGCCTCCAGGCGATGTTGTTGTGTTGGTCTATTGTTGAGAGGTGTCCGCTACTGCGGTCGTCGATGGTGTTCTCGTGCGAAGAGCACTTTTGCATTTCTTGTTTTCATGTTGTATGGGCACTCCTTCATGGAGTGTCCCATCACCTTACAAATGTCACAGAAGGCCTTTTTAGGCCACGTGCCTTTTGTATGGCCCTCTTTGCAATCTGTGCACCATAATTCTCAACACTCTTGCTATTGCTCCCCTTCATAGCTTTAAATTCCTTCATCATACGATGCATATCCTTATGGAGCGCTTGCACCTTCTTACCAAACTCCTCACCATTGCTACTTCCTTCGGAGGAATCATCATCATCTGACGACCCATTCTTCTTCTTCCTCAATGTTTTTCTTTCTCTTTCTATGACCATGGCTCGGTTGTATGCATCCTTGCACGACGTCGGAGGAATAATTTTCATTTTCCTTCTCAAGGAGGATTTCAACCCCTCCACGAACCAGCGCTTCTTTAGACTGTCTGCTGGTTGATTTTGCGTCTTTCCAAGCAACTCCTTGAGTCGTCAGCTGTACATTCTCACGCTCTCATGCTTCCACTGCTTCGTACTATAAATCTCGGCCACGATCCCATTATCATCCCAAAGCAGTTTGAATTTGCTCTGAAACTATCTTTTCAACTCGGCCCATGTACTTACCTTCGTCTTGTCTATGTCAAAGAACTAGTCTATGGCCACTCCACGTAGGATTGTAGGAAACTACACCACCCATTCATCCTCATCGGTCTGCCCATTGGCCGACCAGATTGTCTCACATGTTCTACAATGTCATACAAGGTCCTCCTTCCCATCCCTTGTGAATTTTGCCATTTTTTGTTTGTTCTCCATTCTTATGTGCTTCTTTGTCCTCGCTTCGGTGTGAACTCCCATGTTCGGTATATTGGAACCAAATAGATCATTTTGATTACCATGCTCTGATGTCCTTCTGACACTCTCGACCACACTAGTATCCCCTATGTGTCTGTCCTCAGTCTCGTCTACTTCCCTTCGGGTTTCTAGTTCCATCGTCGACCGTCCCTAATTCCTTCCAATGTGAGGGTTCAGTGTCCCAAATGGAGCTGAGAACTCTATCAACTCGTATACTTTGTTACCATCTGCCACCCCTCCGCTGGTACTTGAGCCCACTCCGTACCCTTCTGTGCTCTCCTTGTTCCCTTTGGGTACCCCTTCGGTGTCCCGCTTTGGTAACCCTTCTATATTTCTTCTTGTAGTTGCCCCTTCGGCAATCCTCCATAGCCTTCCTCTCTATTCCGCCTGCTCTTCTAATCTTAGTGCTTTTTGGAGAGGCTCCTCTTGGTCTTCTTGTCCCTTTGGAATGAGTTTTGCCTTTATTCAATGTTAGTGTCATCAATTATCCTTTCCGAATGGGTTAAGGATGCATTGTCGTCTGCGACTTTCATCATGTGCCTCTTCTTCTCTTTGGCCCCTTTCTCAATACCGCTGTAAGATTTGTTGACAGTGATCTTCTTGATTTCCTTCTTCGCAGAGGTTTTAGAGGGTAATGAAGTGTTCTACCAAGAGGCTTGGCAATTGGTACATAAAATGATCAACTACTAGATTTATTTCTAGTGTATCCCAGATCACACACTCGGGAACCCCTTGGCGCTCCGCTTCTCTTCGAACATGAGTCCCAATGGATTCTCTCAGTACACTCTAACAATCCTCTGTCAATACTTTTTCCTCTTCAATCAATACTCTTTCCCCTTCAAACTCTTCCTCCTTGGTAACTTGTTCATTCGCTGGTTCGCTCATTAGAAAGTTCTTTCCATGCCATGTGTCTTTTGTCCTCTCGAATAATTCATTCCTAGATTTGTTTCGGCAAAGGGGCCAAATGTTTGCCCCGTAGGGTAAATATTGAACACATACAAGAATGTAAATTAATTATAACAGAACATATGCAATATAAGATAACTCATAGATGCATATTCATTAATCTCATAAATTCTTACAATGTGTCTTAGAATGACATCAACAGTACTTACATTCTATAATGACAATTATCACATCACCTCTCAGAGACAACTACATGGATATATATAGGTGTCGAGGGGGTGCAAGTGTCAACCGTCGGTGACCGTTGCCCAACTAACTACCCCTCGACAAACACTAACAAACACTAATTACCCAACAACATGGAAGAGTTACTAATTCCCATGTTTGGTTCTTTTCTAAAGCATCTATTTTTTTATCCATTGCATGCACCCATTTTTCTTCTTTAATTGCTTCTTCAAAGTGAATTGAGTCATCCATACGTGAATATAAAGCAAAAAATGAAATCTGATTTGCACTACTTTCATCATCGTTTTGATCATAAATATTTTTTAAACTTCTGATTTTTTGTCTCCTTAAACTTGTTAGTGTGGGATTTGACATGTCACTTGAACTTGTAGATTGTGGACTTGATAGTCCAGCACCAAGAGTCCCAATTGAAGATGGTGTTTGCTGCACATTTGATGGTGTATTTGCTTGAGTGTGGGGTTGTCCTTGTGCTTGATAATGGTGTCCTTTGACTACTTGATTGAACTTGAATGGGTGTTGGAGGAGTCACATTTGAAGGAGTGCTTGAAGATACAAAATCTTCATTTTCTTCTTGTGTTAAGTTGGCTGCAATATTGATTGTTTTATCCAAAGTTCCCTCTCATGCTTCATCTTCTATGAATTGCACATCTCTGCTGATTATAAATATTTTTCTGATTGGAATATATAACTTGTATGCCTTGGATTCAACACTATATCCCACAAATATGCATTTTTCTCCTTTGTTGTCCAACTTTCTTCTCAATTTATCCAGCACATGTGGATATGCTACACAACCAAAAACTCTCATATGAGAAACATTATGTTTTCTTCCACTCCATGCCACTTCCGGAATCATATTAAAGACACTTTTAGTAGGACACTTATTGATTATATATGTTGCACATGCTATAACTTCAGCCCAATACTCATATGACAAATATTTTTCTTTCAACATACTCGTAGCCATTTCCATGATGGTTCTATTTTTCCTTTCAGCTACACCATTTTGTTGAGGGGTATATCTTGTAGTGAATTGTATATGAATAACATGGTCTTTGCAAAATTTTATAAACTCATTTGAAGTTTGTTCACTACTTTTATTTGTTCTCAATGCTTTGATGTGATATTCACTTTGCTTCTCAACATGAGCTTTGAATTGATGAAAATAGTCAAACACTTCATCCTTATGTTTTAGAAAGTAGACTCATATCTTTCTGGTGAAATCATCAATGAATGTCAAGAAGTAATAGCTTCCACCAATGGAGGGTGTTTGCATTGGTCCACATAAATCTGAATGAACAATCTTCAACGGTTTGTTTGCACGAATTGACTTCCCTGCTGGAAATGACTCTATGTTGTTTACCCAAAATGCAACCTTCACATATTCTATCTGGTTTCTCTATTAATGGCAATCCCTTCACCATTCTTTTCTTATGCAATAGTTTAAGCTTCCAAAGTTTAAATGTCCAA
This sequence comes from Thuja plicata, assembly GCA_018584345.1. Classification (NCBI taxonomy): domain Eukaryota; kingdom Viridiplantae; phylum Streptophyta; class Pinopsida; order Cupressales; family Cupressaceae; genus Thuja; species Thuja plicata. The sequence goes on along the minus strand of MU225250.1, from coordinate 1,028,729 downwards.
ATCTTAAATTTCATAACCGATTTTCATCTTTAATTTCAGCTTGAAAATTTATGTGTGACTACTGCAACTATTTCTTCATCCATTTGTGGGTTCATTGAGGGGCGTTCTTGAGCAAACTCTACCTTCAAGTTTGGTTTTATCCTTAGGGGAAACATTTTATTGCTTGTCATTTGGTCCCTTGCAACAAGATGATTACTTGAAGATTTATCTAAATTTATGCGTTCTTTGTTCTTGAAATATATTCTATACCCCTTTTGCACAAGTTGTCCAATGCTCATTAGATTATGTTTCAACCTAGAAACAAAATACACGTCTAAAATGATTTTTTTCTCGCCTTTTTTGGTTAAAATGTTGACACTTCCTTTTCCCATAATTGACACTTCATTGTCATTCCCCAATGTGACATCTAATTTTATACTTTCATCCAAAATAGATAACATTTCTAAGTTTCCATTCATATGATTGTTGCAACCTGAATCTAAAACCCATATATCTTTTTGACTTTCTTGTGCGACATTGCAAGCTATGAACATGTTGTCCTGATTTTGGTTTTTTTTTGGCAAAATTTGCACTTTGTTGTCTAGAATCATATTGTTTCTTTTTACATTCATTTAGAGAAATGCCCAAATTTCTTGCAATAATGACATTGGATTGAGGATTTGTCATACCTCTAGCCTTGAGAGTGATTTTGAGCTGGGCTTTGATGGTTGGCTCTTCCACAAGAGTGTCCACTTGAGCTTGACGGATTGCTTCTTCCACCTCTAAATGAATTTCTTCCTCTACCTCTGAAATTTTTTCTTCCCCTGCCTCTAAGCTTCCAAAGTTTAAATGTCCAAATCTTAAATTTCATAACCAATTTTCATCTTTAATTTCAGCTTGAAAAATTATGTGACTACTGCAACTTTTTCTTCATCCATTTGTGGGTTCATTGAAGGGAATTCTTGAGCAAACTCTACCTTCAAGTTTGGTTTTATCCTTAGGGGAAACATTCTATTGCTTGTCATTGGGTCCTTTGCATTAAGCTGATTACTTGAAAAATTCTCTAAAATTATGCGTTCTTTGTTCTTGAAATATATTCTATACCCCTTTTGCACAAGTTGTCAAATGCTCATTAGATTATGTTTCAACCTAGAAACAAAATACACATCTAAAATGATGAAACTTGTGTCGTGAAGGTATGCTCCAAATTTGTATTTGTTGATCTGCTTAGCCTATGCTCATGAGAAATGAGAGATGCATGTAGCTCATCAACAAAAAATTGTGAGAGATTTTTTGTCTCTTCTATGACCACCACAATAGTGTCAAATCTTGAAGGCAAAATTCTTAAAATCTTTTCCACCCCTCCTTCAAGTGTTTCACCGTGAAACTTGATTTGATTTACCAACCGAATTATTTGAGTGAAGAATGAGTCTATTGTGTCTGATTCTTTCATGTAGATGGTCTCAAAATCCCTTATTAGAATTTGCAATTTGGTTTGTCTTCACCTTTGCCATTCCTTGGTAGGTTGTTTGATGAATGTCCCATACTTGCTTGGACTTTGTTGATACTACTATTCTTGGAAATATGCTCTCATGCACCCCTTGAAAGATAAAAAACAAAGCTTTTGAATCCTTCCTTTTATTATCCTTCAACAAATCATTCTTTGCTTGCGATAATGCATTGTATGTTGTTGCATCTGCTTGTTCTGGGTATCCATTTTCAACAGAATCCCATAAATCTGATGAAGAAAACAATGTTTTCATTATGACTGCACAATAATCACATTTTTTCTCATTGAATTGTGGGATTTGTGGATCTGTCAAGCTTGTGCTTGGAGCTGCCATCGTTGACTGTAAATAACCCTTCTACCTCTTGGAAAAACTTTTGAAAAACTTCACCACTACTGGCCTTTGGCTCTAATACCACCTGTTGAAAAGAGGCAGGGACAACTATAAAAAACAGAGATAGAAGAAGAAAAATCCTGATTCCAATATTGTATATATTTATATATATCAAAAACCATACGAGAGATTTCACAAAAGAGAACAGCTGCTCTGTAATTTCATGCGTACTAACATAAAACGCAAACCATATAAACCCCTGTTCTTGGCTGCTTGCTGTTGCTACGACATTACAAAAACTTTCTTTTTTTCCCTATTTCTCTCTAGCTATATACCCTTTGAACTCACATATCTGCTCAGCAAAAAGAGTAAGGAAAGTAAAAAGAAAAAGGTAAAATGCATTTGATATCTAGTTTCAAGTCCACCGTAGGAAGTCTCTAGAAGAAGTTTTCAATAACATTTTTAATCTAAAATCTGTCCTGCTGATATGAATGAGAAAATAGATGGGACAGCAAATGGAGGGAGAGAGATAGAAGTCTACGGTAAAATAAATATGGTAGTTGGGATTATGTTTGACATTGATAGCAGCTCCACTTGTGATTTTATTTTGACCCACCATCTGTTTGGTTGGCTTGCAGCCAACTTAACAGCTACTTACTCTTCTAAATAATGGATGGGTGGCTTTGCTCAATTTTGTTATAAAACAGATCATCAAGAGTACGAACAGCAGGTTCACATTCAGGATCTATAAAGCAGTTGGAACTGAGTATACTAAAAGAATTTATATTAATTCATTTCTAAATAAATTGTGTTTTTAGAGCACCCCATACGATGAGGGGATGTCACTGGGATGATTTATCATCCCTTGACATTTCCTTATTTTTTTCTGCAGTGTTGGGACGTTGCCAATTTTTATGGGCTAAGTGGGAGAATATTTCTTATCTGTCCTTGTATCTGAAATGTTTCTGGTAGAGGATGGGGTCAAAAAGAAAAAGATGCAACCGCAGTGTAGGTACTGAAGAATATCTATAATTAGAAACAAAACCATGCAAACATACACACAAATTACACAAAGGAGCATTAATCAACAAAGATTACCATGGTGATGAAGGAAAACAATTTGAACTCTTTTGCACAATGAAAAATGTTTTACCTCCGAGAGATCTCATGAAAAATGATTTTCATATTCCTTAACCAGCTCTAGAACATTATCTTCATTTTTGGGTTTCAAATACTTTTTCGCATTTATTTTAATGAATAAAATAACATTTATATACACGAGGAAATCGAATTACATGCAACTACATGGACACCACTAGACTAGCTTCCTATGGAAAGTTAATAGCTTATGATTAGTTTAGTTCAGGGACTAATAATCTCTAACACCAGTGTGCAAATTAGACGAATCGGTAGCTTGCATTTATGCTTTCTGAGTTTTTCCAACCATGTAGGTGGTCTGTTGATGATTTATTAGATTAGAAGTGAGCTTTTTCTTTGTAATCTAAATGGAATCAACGTAAAGCATAATCACGTTATTGCTATGTGCTTGTTTTCGACCTCCAGGTTGGTAGACTATCTCCAAAACAATACAATAGTAGTTATGAACTTATGAGAACTTTGGTTGTAGAGTTGTTAGATCAAGTCAGGAAATAGAGTTTATACATTAAATTAAGCATGTGAACCACTGTAAATTCATGGATGCTGACTGTGAAGGCTGTTTCCGTTGTCAGTTTTGTCCAGGGAAAGGATCAGACTCCCTGCATGGAAATGTTAGACAGCAGTGATAGCTTGCAGGAGGTCGAAAATATTCCAGATAGTTTTGTAGATATAGACGACAAACATTTTCCTCTGGTTATAACATTTCAGAAGTTTTTGATAATGTTGGATGGGAGTGTGCAGAACCATTTCTTCCAAAATAGATGTTCTAAAGGAGGACACCAGTTACAAAAGAAAGAGTCTTGTTCAAATGAAGAGATTGGAGAGAAAGTGGATTCAACAAAATCGGACAGCAACTGTAAGGACTCTGATGATGCTGAAATACTTGATGACAGGGAAAGCTTTGTTCGTGTTGAAGGGCCCACATATAAAAGATCTCTTGCATTCATGCAATTCATAAGAAAAAATGAAGTCAACTATGAACGTTTTGACTCAGTTTATTGGCCACATTTTAATGCAGAGCTAAGAAGAGGGCTTGACACTTCAGTAGTATTCACTGAAATTATATCTCAAATAAAAGGCAGTTCAATATCTCTTAATTCTGCTGACTTCAAGATGAGTCGAGATGACTACATTGCACTGGTGGAAAGTCGTGTCTCTACATTACGTGTCAAACAAAGAGAAGCAATCTACGAGATTTTCTTGCACTATGAAAAGCAAAAACAAAGGAATGGCAATTTTGACATTGCTGATGTGGTAAATCATTTGCATTGCCAGATCCGATCTAATGGCTATTTAGGAGTGAAAATGAATTTTATTTATGTCGATGAAGTTCAGGATCTTCCCATGGCTCAAATTGCTTTGTTCAAGTATGTGTGCTCTAATGTTAGCGAAGGCTTTGTCTTTGCTGGTGATACTGCTCAAACAATTGCAAGAGGCGTTTACTTTCGTTTTGAAGACATTAGAAATTTATTCTATAAAGAATTCCTTGAAGCAGACAATGATCAGGCCAAGACAAAAATCATGCCTGACATGTTTCATCTGACCCAAAATTTCCGAACTCATACTGGTATAACAAAATTGGCACACAGTGTAGTGGAGCTGCTGTACCATTATTTTCCTTTTGCTGTAGATAAATTAAGCCCAGAGACCAGTCTAATATATGGAGAAGCTGCTACATTTCTAGATACTAAGGAGGATGAAAATCCCATTACCACCATTTTTGGTCATGGAGGAATCTCTGGAAGTCAAAAGTATGAGTTTGGTGCTGAACAAGCAATATTAGTACGAGATGATAATCAGAAGGTGAAGGTTCTTGAGGAAGTGGGGAAGCAGTGTCTTGTGTTGACAGTATTTGAATGCAAAGGACTTGAATTTCAGGTTCCATTTCCTCTGTATACAAGTCTGAGAAAGAATGTTATAGCTTCACACCTATTTTTGTCTTCATTCCCGTCAAGTAGAAATTAATACTCTGATTTGTCTTGCTTGTAGGATGTGCTGCTGTATAATTTCTTCAGTAGCTCTCCATTCGGCACGAAATGGCGGGTTATATATGAGTTCATGAATCAGAAAGGTTTTGACAGCTCTGAGCAGAATCAACACCCTAAGTTTGATAGTATCAAGCATAATCTTCTGTGCAGCGAAGCGAAACATTTATATGTCGCCATTACCCGTTCAAAACAGAGATTGTGGATATATGAAGAGAACTCTCAATATGCTAAACCAATGCTGGATTATTGGAAACAAAATGGCATAATACAGTTCAGACGTTTTGAGAGATCCATGTTGGAATCAATGCACAATGTTAGTAGTTGTGAGGATTGGAGGAAGCGTGGAATTCAGGTATGTGGACTTTGTAAGAGAACAATTTTCTGTTATATTGATCGACTGCATGAAGATTCTGCTATTATAAAATGTCTATTGTTTGAAAGCTGATTTTTGCAATGTTGTGCTTTTGATTAACTGATTGAGTAGATTTCGCAAGTGTTATGGTATTTGTTCTTTGCATTTCCGAGGACAAAGTTTGAAGTAAAGAATGAAAGGCTACTTGCATTATGAAGGAACAAAATAGCATTGATTATGTCAAGTATCATTGAAGCATAAATAGGAATGACTAAACTGACAACTAATTGTGTAAGTGTGATGGAATCGTTCACATTCTCTCAGGACGGAGAGGGAGAGTATCATCAGGGAAAAGGGTTCTAGCCAGTCGAGGTAACTAGTAATGATGAAATCAACACGCTCACCTAGACTTACGTAGTTAGGTTGCATGTGTGAACAAGATGGGGCATTTTGAGTTTGGCTATTTGAATAATTATATTATTAATGAATGATGCATAAATATATTTGTATGAGAATAAAATATCTTTATATAAATTTCAATTAATTAAGTAATCTAGAGAGCTACATTGGATCATGAGCCAAGCTTAACACAAGAGTGTGCAATCGACTTATAGTTGTATTCTGATGTTCTGTAAAGATGGACCACAAATGAAGTAGGAATCGATATTTTTCTTTTGTTTAATTATTATTATAATAAAAAAATAAAAATAATATTGAATAACAACCTCACATTTAATATTAATGTTAGTATAATTAAGAAATAAAACTAATAATATCTTTAATTATTATTATATTTTAAATATTGATGTGTTAATGTTCTTATTTTATTTTAAAAGACAGGCATTTGTAATGCGCACCTTTGATTTTTTTTCGTTGAATTTTTTTTATTTTGCCAATCAAGCCACCACAAATAATTAAGCAAGAAGTAATCCTGTAAGTTCGGCCAATATGAGCATTTAAAGGTTTCTATATAAATAGACTTCTGCTGTTACAATTTAATTGTGATGATCACATTCATTCAACCCACTGAAAATGGATACTAGAATCACAATGTTGTAGATCAGAAATGATGAAGAATGCTGCTACAGAGATGACACTTGCTTTCTACGGTACTACCAAAGCCCCAAAGTCTATAACAGTACCTTTATAATGTAGGTTTTTTAATTAATTTAGCATTCAATTATGTTTCTTGTGAACTCATTTCAGCCAAAAATTGATCTTTATTTGTAAGAATTTAAGCTAGTGTGTGCATTCCTCTATTTACCCTCTCCATTTTCATTCTCTGTAAAGTTTGTGCAAAGTATTTTATAAGTACATGAAGTGCTGGATTTAACGAAATTGTATTTTAAAACAAACAGATGTTTAATGAGAAGAACTATGATATGGCGGTTATTTCTTTTGAGAGGGCTGGAGATGTGAATATGGCCAAATGGGCAAAAGCTGCAAAACTTCGAGAAGAAGGACAGAGAAATTTTGAGATACACAAAGAAGCTGCCAGACATTCTCTGATAGAAGCAGCAGAAATTTTCCTTTCTATAGGGAAGCCAGATTTTGCTGCTACATGCTTCATTATAATGGGAGAATATAATCAAGCTGGTAAGAACATTTTTTTTTCACTTTCTATAGGAAAACTGGATTTCACTGCTAATTGCTTCATTATAATGCGAAACATATAAAAAAAATTAATTAAACATGGTTAGAAAATCTGTTGCATTCGTAAACAAGATTCTGAGTTGATGGAATAAGTTTTATTTTCAATCAGAGAAACAAGGGTAATTTCTTGTCCTCGTAGTATCAAACATCAGATCAAAGGTCATTTAATATGAATTTTGAAGAACATAAGTTACTGAGTAATGTTCCTGCAACCAAGTAAATTTGGAATATAAATATTAATATAAAGAATTTAATTTTCCAAAAAGATCAGATATTCCATTCTAGCAAGTGTAAAGTTGTCTACCACATATAGGTTATCTCAAAGGGACTGATTGATTGATATAGATTTAATTGGCAATCTGGTGGACAACTTATAAATGACAAAAATTACTCCATGTCATGAAAATTCACAAAAACAAGAATTAAATTCCATACTAAAAAAGTGCCTAATACATTGTGTTGGCCATGGAATAATCTTCATAAAAATTGTGAATCGGGGTAAGCTTGTAAGGCATAATATATGCCAAAAGCTTTGCCACTTCAACAGCATAACTTTGAGGATTAGAAATGCTTCCCTACTTTGTGGGTCCCTATTTCTTTTGATTATTTGTAATTTTTCCTTTGCAGATGTGGTGAATTGGTGGAGATCTTTAGCCTATTTTAATTCTGGTAGGCAAATTGGGGTGTGTTAAGGAATAATCAACTTAATAAAAAAGTTGTCTAAATTGACTCATTTTATAGGTAACTTCAATTTATTTTATTATTTCATAATATATACCTTTCTTATATATTTTATTTGTTTACTGGAGGATGTTTTAAAATGAAATAATATGTAAAATGATATTGCACAAATAATTTGCAGCAATGAAATGATAAAAAATTATCCAATAATCTTCAAAATGAAATAAACCCACAATAGGAAATAGTTTTAGAATTTCTTTCAAAATTAGGTTTACAATATATCTAGGGATAGTAAATGAGTACAAATATCTGGGGATTGATTTTCAAAACAAACTTAGTTGGGAAACGTGCCGAGCAAAAAGAATTCAAGGGGGCTGGAAAGTGTTGTACCCTTTACAAAATAAGCGTAGGAATGCTGAGCTGTCAGATTGGAAGACCAAGAAAATGTTGTTTGGTTTGTTAGTTACCCTAAAGATCCTTTACGGGTGTGAAATTTGGGGCGGCAGCATGTCAGATCAGAAGTGGAAACAAGTAGAAAGAATTTAGAAACATCTCATCATCAGCAGCCTCAAAATTAAAACTAATGTGCCTTATTAGTTCTTATTGGTGGAAACTTGTAATGTCCCCACTTTAGCAGTTGACCAAGTGTGTGTGCGTTAGCCTAGTTCTACATGGTCCCGAGGGCTAACGAAGGGTTTAAAGGGATCCTAGAGTGTTTTGGCCTAGTCATTTCCAATTTGGGCCAAAACGGAGTTGATTTACTCAGTTTCACGCATACTTACTAATTTTAGTAAGTCAGGACACAGCGGACGTCAGTTTTGGTGATTGGATTTGATACTCCTCGGCGAGATCTTTCCAACGAGCTATTACTCACGCTATTCGGAGTCTATTTGCTAATATATTTTAATGCCTAAAATGTTATTAAAGTAACATTTAATTTAACTGTAAAATATTAAAGTGTTACTTTAATATTTATTTTATGGGGATGGGTACCTAAGGGAGACATAAGTAAATATTTTAATATGTTTTATATTGCACATCTTTTATCCCACATTGCTCATGTGAGTTGAGTCGAACCTTGGAAAAAGAATAAAAGGGAGTGTTTGTGGCTTCATTCGGCATGTTGAATATGAGAAGAAATTGATGTGTGAGTTGCAGATCCGTTCTTGGCATTAGAGGACGTCTATCCTCTCTTGTGACATTCTAGACCTCATTCCCTTGGGGTTTGGCCTTTGGAATCCATTGTTATCAGCTTCATTAACAGGCAGATTGAGCGCGTCTCTAGTTACAGGCAGATTTGATGTTTTGCTCATATCTTCTTCATTACTCATCCGACGCTTATGCTACTTTGAGGGAATGATTTTATGAAGGTATTGGACTGTTTGAAAGACAAAGTACTGTAGCAGCACTGTTCACGCAGGTACTGTTCATGCGGCACTATTCACGCGGTACTATTCACTTCATTGTAGCAGCAAGTTGGAAAGCATGTGTTGGAGCATTATGTCAATAATATTTGAGCCATTAGTGAGTTGATAATCTGCCATGTATTTGATTTAATTAAATTCTGAAAATAACATCTTATCAGCAGCAGTTCAATGTTCAGTTTGCATATTATTGTAGTTATTTATTGTTATGTTGTATGATTTCAATTCCATGCAAAAACTCAAACAAAAAAACAAACAAACGCTTCATTTTCGGAGTTATAAGGGGTAAAATATTAAACTGAGAAATAAGAAGTTGAATGCAAATTGTTTGACATAATTCCTATTAGCAGCTGGTTTAGTTTTTGGGCATTCAAAGGTGCCCATTACAGTGGTATCAGAGTGGTTTCCTGCCATCCTATTGGGGTGGAAATCATTGAGCTCGCACATTTGTTTTGAGTGACTGGCACTCTTGCAGTTGTCTTACTTATGGAAAAATCCAGGAGATTAACTAAATAGGGAAACCAGTGGAACAACTTAATGAAAAACTTGGAGAAGATTAAACAAAATCAAAAATGGATAGATGAATTGCTTTCAGACCCGAGAACCATGGACAGAGTAGCACAGTATATGACTTCATTTTTTAAAGGGTCTACTTTACAAAGAGGAAAGAAAGAGAACCATGAGGTCTCTACTGGTGAGACATCTAGAAATCTTTACAATGACTTTTCAGCAGCTAGTGACCAGCATGCAGCTAATCCCATTGAGATTAAAAATCAGATTTACATTAGGGAAGATGTTAGGCACAAGACACTTCATGATGACTTCCAGATTGAGGAGAATGTTGGTACTTTCAACCATAGTAGCATAAATCATTTTGGGAAAAAATCGGCAAACCAAAAGAGTAGGATTTTTTTAAAAATCGGGAAAAATCGGATTTACAAATAAACGTAATAACTTAAAGAAAAATAGTAAAAAATGACTTTTTTTTAAACTAAAGGGCATTTCCACATCATATATATATTGAGAGAAAATACAATATAGAGTTAGACAAGTAGATAGTAGAGAATAGATTTTCAGCATTTATATACTTATCGTTGATTATATTGCATATGCCATAAAGCATACCACAATAGCATAAAAGATAACTAGATCGAGACAATTGTCAAAATGTCAATTACAACATAGTTTGTGACTTTGTACAAAGTCAACCTATAAATTAAGTACAAAGTTCCAAAAAATCAAAAGTAGCCAATGGCATGTAGCGGCAGGAGGCCCTCCTGATGCTGATGCTTGTCCTGGAAAAGTCCTTGACCTAACTCCATCAATAATACTTTGTGAAACATTGGCCTCTTTCATGATTTCAAGATCTTCAGGCACAACAACATAATCATCGTCATCATCGTCGTCGTCATCATCATCATCGTCAACATCATCATCACTTTGAGGCGCAACAATCCACTTAGACTCTGGATCTATCTCGTCAAGGTCAATTAGGGAGTCATCCTCAATACTTCCTATTTTTTTCCATGTATAAATTAGTCTTTGCCTACAAGTGAAAAACACAATGAATAAAACTTCAATGGACTGCAAGTTATTAAAACTCCTACCTTGAGCTTTCTTCAGCTTCAAGCGAAGGTTGTGGTGAACAAACACCAAGTCATTCATCCGTTTTTGTGTTAGACGGTTGCGTTTCTTGGAATGTATGTGTTCAAAAACACTCCAATTATGCTCACAGGCGGATGAGCTACATGGCTGGGTCAAAATGCGTATCGCCATCCACCTAAGATTTTTGCATTCGTGACCAAAGCATTCCCACCATTGAGCTGAAAAAGACATTATGGGCAAATGATATCATGTAAGAACATCTTCAAATCTTAATAGATTTCTTGATCATGTCAACAAAATAAATGGACTATCAAAATTTTATTGAGTCTACCTGGTTGGAAGGTTGTTCTGCCTTCCTGGGAAACCCTAGATGAGAGAAAACCCGTTGCCTTCTTATACATTTGCAGCTTTGACATAGCGGCATGCAATTTCTCTGTGCTTTGAAACATTTTTTCATGCACCTGAACAAGCCTTGTGTGATCTCAGCATCAATATTTGTGAAATTTGTGGAGTAGAACAATGTCGGATTGAGAAAGTATCCTGCAACATGAAGAGGAAAGTGCATCTGTCCATCCCATCTCCTATCAATTATGTCCCATAAAGGCTGGTACCTCGTCCTGTCATTTTCCAACCTACCCTTCATCACCTCCTTGGCCCTATCCATGGCCTCATACAAATATCCCATTGGGGATTTATCCCCGTCCACTAGTCTCAAGACTTTTACTAGAGGCTTTGAGAATTGTACAACCTATTCAATTGCTTCCCAAAAATTGGTAGAATATATGTAGTCTACCACTCTGATGCCATCTATTTGACTTGAGAAGCCTAAGTCCATCCACTCTGTTGAAACAAACATGCGTATGCATCTCAAGTTCATTTTTTGTTGAACTAGAGTCTGTAGTGCAAGGAAGTGTGTTGCAAACCTTGTCACCCCTAGTCGAACCAACTCCTTGCCCCTTGTGAATTGGCACATCATACTCAAAACCCTTGTGTGATTGTAGATGTATCTGGTAACCGTGCGAGCCTTTTGCAATGCCTCCTTAACCCATTCAATTTTTCCAATGTCCTCTAGGGTTAAATCAAGGCAATGTGCTGCACATGGGGTGAAAAACACGGAGGGGTATTTTTCTGTCAACAGTTTCCCAGCAGCAACACAAGCAGTAGCATTGTCTGTATTATAAATTGAACAACATTTTGTGGCCCCACATCCATGACTACTGAGTCATACATCTCGAACAATGCAGTTGCAGATTTCATTATATGTGATGCATCCACAGATTTTAGAGATATAGTGCCTGTATCAGAAGAGATGAGGAAGTTGATGAGGGATTGATTCCTTCTATCTGTCCATCCATCTGACATAATGGTGTACCCAGTACTAGCCCACACTAACCGATGCTCATCAACAACATATTGAACATCTTTTACTGCATCGTCGAACATACTAACCCTCATTGTCTCATAAGACGGGGCTTTAAACCCAGGCCCTACAGCTGCAACACCATCCATCATAGCTTGCCAATATGGATATCTACAAGAATTGAAGGTCAAAGTAGAGGAGAAATAATAATTTGAAATCCCCTTCATTGCTTGATCATGAACAGTTTTCCTCCACCCCATACTCTCCAAAGTGGTCTGTGATCCAGGCGTAGTATGAGGCGCAAAGAAATCATTGATGTTCCCCCCACCTGTGTTTGGGCCATGTGTTCTACTACTCACAGATTCCCTGAAACCCTCCCCTGTACCATCTTCCTCATTTGATTGATTCATCCTAACACCTGTAGCACTGGAACCAATTTTGAACCCAGTTCTTGCCTTTTTTGCCTTCTTCTCAGGAATTTCATCAAGAGCTTTTTTTGCCTGGTATGAAACATCCGCAGGGCATTTCAGGCATATTGTAGTGTTATTTCCTGTTTGTTTTAACAAATGCCATTTCAAGCGGTAAATTCCACCACTAACTACGTTGAGACACCAATTGCATTTAACCTTTGTTGTACTACCGGGAATCGGTATGCAATGTATCCATGCAAAGTCTTTCTCATGCAGCATTGTGATTGAGAATCTACGCAAGCATTTTAGATACATATACATTTTTGTTAATTTACTAGTATAATAAGCATTCAAGTTAAAAGTTAAAAGTAAAACAACATACATAATACATATAGTTATACAATGCAAAATGACACATATGT
>MU225250.1:995089-1015566 GCA_018584345.1 Thuja plicata | reverse complement strand
GTACTTTGCCAAATTCATTATATAAAAGTTGAATTGAATCTTGAATATAATATATGCACTTTCCCAAATTCATTATTTGGAAAATGTTTTCTACAATGTTCAATTTCAATTACCTTCACCATCAACAATTAGAGCTGTCAAAGAATCCAATATGTCACTAATAATTGCCAAATTCATTTGGTTAGTTGAGGAGGTTTGCATGGGTGGGGCTCGGAAATTCTCTCAATTTTTTTCAATGTTGTACATTGTATATGACTGTAATGGATTCTCCCTATTTGAATTAGGTGTGCTAGAGCTTTCTACTTGGTCCTTTTGCTTGGCTATAATGAATGGCCCACTAGATATCTAAATAGCTTCTGTATTAGGTGCACTCAAGATTTCTAGTTCATGGTATTAGTTGTCTTTTCCCATCATTTCCAGCTCTAAATTATATATTATTTTATTACGAGTATAGAATTACTGGTTTGTACATTATTTTACTGGTTCCTACATTATTTTCTTGTATGTTAGCTGTTGAACATGTTCATGGAAGCTTTTCTTGTTGGCATTACTTGTCAAACTTTTGACAAAAAGGCAGCACACAAATTCCTAAGCATGTTTAGCTCTTTTTCAAAACCTCCATTTTATACAATGTTGGTAGGTGCTCAAAGCTTACATAAAGGACTTTCATTGCCATTAATTCATAAAGAAATCAAAATGGATTTAACAACACCTCCGTTACGGTTGCATTTTAATGAAAAGAAGGCTTGTATATTCCAACTTAGTAGAAGACCATAGTCTCAACAAACGCAACTAAAATAACTAATAACGCTTAGTCATATATCATCATGCTGTGAGGAGAGAGACAGATTCAATCATTCAATGTGCTCATGCTCGGCAAGTAGAGAATCGAAGGATTCCTAACAGTTTGTCTATATGCACGTTATTACGGTGGTAATGGACATCTAGGATTATACTACAGTGGTCGAATGTACCTATACATTAAAAATGATACCATATTTCAACTACTCTTGTGGAAAAAAAATATAATACACAAAGTTTGAAGGATGCCTTGAGTGGACGAGGCATATTACAGTCGGTTTTTTTTTGTAAATACCTGGCTCAAACTCCTTTGCTGAAACTCCTTTGCTCCACACTTCACTTGCTCCACTCGGCACTTCACAGTCGACACTTCTTGCTCCACTCGGCATTTCACTCCACTCCTTTCCTCCAGACGGGTCGCAGCTGCATCAAAGACTCCACACCTTTGCTCTAGACGGGTCTGCGACTCGAATAAATAGATAAAACAACAAAATTTCTTGCCGTTTTCACACGCCAAAAGGTTGTTTCAATAAATCGTGAAAAATCTTTAAAAAAATGCATTTCTTTTGGGATTAATCGGCAAGAAATCGGGAATAAATCGTTGACTGTAAGTCAACGCTTTTTTGACAAAAAAAGGGGAAAAAATTGGCAATCTGGCCGATTGGCGATTAATCGCAATTAATCGCGATTGATTGCCGATCATTGCTACTATGCTTTCAACACTCCACAAGTTGTTATCAGTCATGATAACAATTCTGATTTTTATGACAGCAGTCCTTTGTTTGAGCCTATTTATGGCATTAATGACAGAGCAAGTGCAGAAGATGTTGTTGGTGCCACCTTTAGTTTTGACTCGCATGATGAGAGTGTTAATTTTGCGGATTGCATGGAAAATGCGAGTTCTAGTAATTCTGATTTTTATAGCAGCAGCGAGATGTGTTTGCATCAGCATGAGATAGCAGAGGGTTTATGGGTGGATGATGTTGGTACTCGTGATTTGGGTACTACTGATGATATTTATGAGGATGACTCATGTTGCAGTAAGTCTCATTTGTCATATCAGACCTTACGAAATGAATCAGAGAATTCATTGGTTGGTGATAGGTCCCAAGATCATGACTTGCAAGGACTTGCAGTTACATGGGGAGTGGGAGCGTGTGACGAGATTGATATAGCAACAGTTTCCACTTTATCAGATGAGTCACTTATTGAGGTGCCTAGTAGCAGTGCCTTGATTGTTGATGTGTGCGTTGATGATAACACACATGATGATTTGGATCATGAGGTGAGCATTGTGAATACAACTTCCTATCACAGTGCAGATTGTGGGTCAGAGAGCTTACATGGAGGTCAGAGTATTCAGAGACATCATGTAACCAGACAATTGAAGGTGAGTGATAGTCATATTGCTACAGCCTTAGAGCATTATGAGGTTGCCCCTTAGATGTTAGCTGTATTTGGTTGGGGTGGTCCTATGTCAGATGAGCACAGTGATAGTGGTCTTTCCCTGATAGAATCCATTCATTACGAGAGGCTATCAGAATAATAAAACATAATTACTTGCAGTTATTAGCTGACAGAGACTACCTTCTTGAGTGGGGTTGCACTTGTTATGATGCACTAAAGGGGAAGGAAGAGGAGGTTGATGAGCTCACTCATGAGCTTGAGACAACTACAAAGGTATGGGAGAGCACCAAGCTGACTCTTTAGGAGTCACAGTCACGGTTAGATGAGGTTACCGTGGAGTTGAGCCGAGTGTAGTCTTCACTAGCTACAAATTCAGTTAAGTTTTCTACAGTGGCTGTTGGTGATGAGTTGACACCCATGGGTTGTAGTGAGGATGTGGCTACATCCCTCACGTATTTAGGTGTTGTGGACACAGTTGCGATGAGTAGCTTGGTAGAGAGTTGTCGAGAGCCTTTGGTTGTGTTAGGTTCTCCAGTATTCAGCACAATGATAGATGATGCAAGGCAGGTCATTGAGAGTTCTTGTGATGTAGAGGTGGATTCGTCAGTGAGTTGTGTGACTATTCATGACACTACTCCATCTTCTTCACGAGATATATGCAGAGTATCATCTGGTTCAGAGATTGACTCTCATGTTCGGTTGTTTCCTTCCTCTTGAAATAATCCTTTTATTTCATCCCATGCAATTGATTTTGTTCGACAGATTGTTGAGCCACAGAGATGGAGGGATCATTGAGGGTTTCTGGAGAGAAGGCTGATTCAACCTTATCTTGCTTCGACTACACACATAAGTATGTTGAGTACCTTCTTTGGAGAGCAGGGTTTGAGGAGAGACAGTATGAGGTCGAGGTTGGTACTCATATTCGCGATTTGAAGTTCATCCAGAGTGCTTTGGAGGCATTTAAATTAGAATACCTTCACTTGTTTCATGATCGAGAGTACGCTATTGGGTATGCAGAGAGATATGGCAGGGCATCTACCCAAGTAGCAATTCAAAGCCAGAGTTTGGAGCCATCTTTTGATTCTAGAGTTGTCAGTGATGAGCCTTTGACAAAGATTGGAGCCTTTTACCATAACTATACAGTGAGGAGTGCTCATCATTTTTCCTTTGATCCACAGGTAGAGGACTTGATTATGCGTCGATGTGGATTGGCTCCTGAATCATACCATCCTTTATGGGCTGGGTATATGCCAGCTTCAGTTGATGGAGTTAGTAGCTGCAAGTTGCTGAGAGACTCCTTGCAGAGTCAGTACATCCATGACAGTTTAGCAGAGGATGGATATCGTGGTTGTGATACAGACACCCTTAGTAGTTATTATCTTTGTAGTACTGTTGGATTTCATACCCATGGGGAACTAGTAGAGTATCGACGGAGATTTGGTGTAGCAGGTGATTCCGAACATCCTTACTTCCTTACAATGGATCGATGTGTGTTTCGCTTATACTGGGATCTAGGTGGTGGCAGGATTAGTACTACAAGTTGGTTGGGTCCCATAGGTTTGCTTCACCACTTCTGGTATGATGAAGTTGGGATCAGTGTTGAGCCGCAGAAGTCTAGGAGTATTCTTCTTGGCAGACTTCTATTTTGGATTTGGAATCCAGGTATATTTGGTTGGAGTGTGTTGTTGGATCCTACGTGTGCATCGGGAATTCAGTCTGGGTTCACTGGAGAGTATTGCAGTGTGTACATGGTATCTGCAAGTTCGAAAAGTGTGAGAGTTCTTTCAAAAAGTAATAAAAGACTCTTATGAGAGTTGTCTTGGATACTTGGAGAAAATTAATTTGCATTGTGAGTTTCTGTTGTGGTATCTTCAAGGGTTTAAGGAGAACGATTTTCTCTTTGCCTTCAAGCACTTTGAATCATTGAAATTACATGGTGAATTGTGCACTTAGCTGTCGTGATCGAATTCAAGTTTGATCATATTTATATTCCAATTGATGTTGAGGTATATCATGGAGTGTGCGATTTGTCAGCAGAATAAGGGAGAGCACACGTTTCCTGCAGGTTTACTACAACCCTTGCCCATTCCAGACAGAAAATGGGAAAGTATTTCTATGGACTTCATCACTAGTTTACCACGAGTGCAGGGAAGAGATTGCATTTATGTGGTGGTAGAAAGATTGACAAAGTTTGCTCACTTCTTTGCTATTCCTTCTACTTATACAGCAGCTCAAGTGGAAAATTTGTTCTTCAGAGAGGTTTTCAGGTTGCATGGGCTACCGAGATTTATTGTTAGTGACAGGGATAGCAAGTTCATGAGTGCCTTTTGGCAGGAGTTGTTCAAGTTGTGCGGTACAAATCTTACACCTAGTACAGGCTACAATCCTCAGACAGATGGGCAGACGGAGATAGTAAATAAATGGATGGAAGGTTATTTGCAGAACTATGTGACTGCGCAGCAGAGAGCTTGGGTCAAGTGGTTACACATGGGGGAGTATTGTTACAATACCACATATCACATGACCATCAAGATGACTCCATTTATGGCATTGTTTATGTATGAAGCACCAAGCTTCATGGATTTGGTTTTGGGGGACAACAGAGTGCCCAAAGCCAAAGACCTGTTGCAGAATAGTCAGGACATCCTGAGAGCGCTCAAGGAGAATATTAACAGGCTCAAAATCAGCAGAAGTTGTATGCTGATCAACATAGGATAGAGCGTAGTTGCGAGGTCAGGGATATGGTGTATTTGAGGCTACAACCATATAGGTAGTCATCGCTCAAGAGGAGCGGAGCAGAGAAGCTGAAGCCTAGATTTTATGGTCCCTACAGGGTGATTCGGAGAGCAGGCGAAGTCGCCTATGAGCTTGAGCTTCTAGAGGGCAGTCAGGTACACAATGTATTTCATGTGTCTAGGCTTAAGAAAGCCATTGGTCAGAGTATAGTGCCTTCTATAGATTTACCCCCTTTGGATGAGGAGGGGAAGCTCATGTTAGTACCTAAGGCTATTCTGGACACCAGAGAGAGGAAACTCAGAAACAGAATAGTGAAGGAGTATTTGGTTAGATGGAGAGACCTGCCGGAGGAGAATGCTACATGGGAGAGTGAGTAGGTTATTCAGCAGGTTGGACTGAGATTGCTTGAGGACAAGCAATTTCAAGGGGGGCGGACTCTAATGCCCCCACTTTAGCAGTTGACCAAGTGTGTGTGCATTAACCTAGTTCTACATGGTCCCGAGGGCTAATGAATGGTTTAAAGGGATCCTAGAGTGTTTTGGCCTAGTCATTTCCAGTTTGGGCCAAAACGGAGTTGATTTACTCAGTTTCAAGCACACTTACTATTTTTAGTAAGTCAACAGGACATAGTGGAGGCCAGTTTTGGTGATTGGATTTGATACTCCTCGGCGAGAGCTTTCCGACGAGCTATTACTTGCGCTATTCGGAGTTTGTTTGCTAATATATTTTAATGCCTGAAATGTTATTAAAGTAACATTTAATTTAATTGTAAAATATTAAAGTGTTACTTTAATATTTATTTTATGGGGATGGGTACCTAAGGGAGACATAAGTGAATATTTTAATATGTTTTATATTGCACATCTTTTATCCCACATTGCTCATGTGAGTTGAGTTGACCCTTGGAAAAAGAATAAAAGGGAGCATTTGTGGCTTCATTCAGCATGTTGAATATGAGAAGAAATTGATGTGTGAGTTGCAGATCCTTTCTTGGCATTAGAGGACGTCTATCCTCTCTTGTGACATTCTAGACGTCATTCCCTTGGGGTTTGGCCTTTGGAATCCATTGTTATCAGCTTCATTAACGGGCAAATTGAGCGCGTCTCTAGCTACAGGCAGATTTGATATTTTACTCATATCTTCTTCATTACTCATCTAATGCTTATGCTAGTTTGAGGGAATGATTTTATGAAGGTATTGGACTATTTGAAAGAGAAAGTACTGTAGCAGCACTGTTCACGAGGGTAGTGTTCATGCGGTACTATTCACGTGGCACTATTCACACAGTACTATTCACTTCACTGTAGCAGCAAGTTGGAAAGCATGTGCTGGAGCATAATGCTAATAATATTGGAGCCATTAGTGAGTTGATAATCTGCCATGTATTTGATTTAATTAAATTCTGAAAATAACATCTTATCAACAGCAGTTCAATGTCCAGTTTGCATATTATTGTAGTTCTTTCTTGTTATGTTGTATGATTTCAATTCCATGCAAAAACTCAAACAAACAAACAAACGCTTCACTTCCAGAGTTATAAAGGGTAAAATATTAAATGGAGAAATAAGAAGTTGGATGCAAATTGTTTGACATAATTCCTATTAGCAGCTGGTTTAGTTTTTGGGCATTCAAGGGTGCCCATTACAAAACTGGTCTCTTAGAAGCTTCGGCGATGATTCGGTTGTTGAGTTACTTAAGAAAACTCAAAGAATGGAAAGTCACTGTTGGCCTAAGTTAGTCACATAGGAAAGACTAGATAGGAGAAAGAACATGTGGATGAAACAAAACGACAAATGGATGAAAAAATGGGATGTTAACATTCAAGAGTGTCCGGTTAGCAATGAAGAAATAAAGTTTGTTTAGGAAATTTTCTAAGTATCATATGGTCAACCACAATGGGTGAAAAAAAAATATTATATTAAAGAATTTAACCCCATGGCGGGTCATGAGGAAAAAGAATATATAGGAGAAAATAATAAATGGAGAGCAAAAATGCTTTGCCCAACTTAGAACTAGCTCTCACCGTTTGAGGTGCAAAACGGGTAGATGGCTGGTGCCAAAAGAAGAGTGGGAAAACAGAACATGCCTATTCATAAGCATATAATGGGGACAAAATGGCAATAAAGCCACTCTTATCGTACCTAGATCCAGAGGGTTTCCCTAACGAACCGGTAAGTTAAAAATTATAAACCTAATCCAATGAGTAAAAGAAGAAAAAATTGTGGTTTTCAATGATTTTTTTACCAAAGAATCGCACCAATTTTTATTAAATATCATCTGCGAGTGACTCGCTAGTTTTTTCAACCCTTGAGTACTCATGATTTCAACGAGTTGCTTGCAAGTTTTTCATCTATGATTTGTGGATCTCATGCCTTCATCAAACTTGAGGTTTTTTAAAACTCAAGCTCTGATACCATATTACAGAAAGTAATGACAGAGAATGATTACCAAGATATTCAATATTTACAAAGGATGGAAAGTCTCCATAAATAAGTGTTACAAACAATTTATCTAATAAGATTGGCATCTAAGAAAGAAAATGACAACTAAAAGGATAAAGAACACTCCTAGAGTCTATTCTAACGACTTAATAGACAATTATAAACTAAATATTACAATTTTACTTTAATAGCTAATAGTGATTTACAAAGCATATGTACCCAACTAATTAGCTAGTAGGCTTTTACATTGTGGGTTCGGCCTGCCAGGAGTGTCTCACGCCCCTTTGGAAATGCTGCCAGTAAATGGTTTTCGGTCGTAGTATATGGTGACGTGAATGCAGTTTTTGGTCATAGTTTAGGGGGACGTGAACGCAAATGTTGGTACTATGTTGTATGGACATTGCCATTATAATATGCTATAACTGTCGTTAGCAGTGCCAAAAAAGCAATGATATAATTTAATTGAGAATATATACTACGAAGTGCGATGTTTGAATCCCAGTGGATACAAAATAGTGCGCCAGTGGGGTAGAAAGTTCAAGACAGAAGGAAAGCTTCAATTTTTTATGTTCTTCTATAGATATTTCATGATAAGAGGCAAAATATCTATCCAAAGAGCAAAATTATTTGAACTTGAAAGCAGATTTAATTACAAGAAAATCAAGAGGGGGAAAACATATAGTATTATTATAGAAAAAGAGAGGGAAAGAGAGATATGTCAATAATTGATAACAAGACAATATGCAAATAAATCACGGATTCACGAGTTACAACAGTAGTATAGCAACATAAATGATAATAGCAGGAGTATAAATCAGTATAACAGCATTATAACAATTGTCTCAAACATCAAAAGCATGGTCTATCAATATAAATATCCAAATCAAAATGTCTCAAACATGTATCTAGAAGTCTCAAACATCAAAATATAACAGGCTACAAGCACTGTAATGAGCCTGACCCGGCTCATCTATAACTTAATAGATTTGACAACCATAATAAATAAACCTTGCCAAACGTAGCTCTTTATTTATATCATGAACTTCAAAATATAATTTTCATTCCATGAACATCATTATTTCCAGCATATTTATTATTGAAAGCGTCTGGTCTTTTGCTAAATTCTAACTTCACATGCACTTTCTCTAATAACAATTCTAACTTCTTTGGTCAAATCACAATATACTTTTTGTATTTTGCAAAATAGAATTCTGAAACTGAATAATGTCGATACCAAACAACAAGAGTCTTTTTGTATTTTCAGAATTCTGGAAAAGTAATTTAATCACCACAATCAAATTGAAATGTTGTATATTCAACCAGCTGCACATACCATTAAAGCGTTTATTATTGAAATGTGTCCACAGGCTGTGCCACGTCCAGCCTTAATCCTCACGTCTACAGTTACCTTGTTGTTTGAAGACATACGGTTGGTGAGTCTAATAGCCCAGCACCACACGATGATACTAAACTACCCTAGGCCAAGAGAGGGGTCTCACGTAATAGCTTGATTTGATTCCGCTATGCCATGTAGTGACCATGAACCATTAATATTTCAAAACAAACGACCAGCAACTGTCTTCTCCTTACTTTCCTACACTCAGCAATAATTACGTCCCATTATTGACAGCATTCATGGCGTTTTAATTCTACAGCCACACACAGTCTCTCACCCAAGAACGATTCTGGTAAAAAATAGAATCCCCAGAAGCAGCAGCTACTATATGCAAAAGCCACTCTCAGAATGTAATTCGATTCTCAGCCAGGATATTCTCGAATTGACTCTGAAATTATTCCAACACTCCTACAAATAAAATCGACCTCTTCTGCAGGCCCAGTTCAAATTAACAATCCAAATTCAGAATTAATCTCTTCCTCAAAGCCACAGGCAAACAATATGAAGGAAGATATAATTGGTTATACAATAGCAACCAATTCAGAGATTAGCTTCAGAAGAATCAGTCTTCAAAAGCTAAATCAATTCCGTATCAAACCCTTATACCTCAACAAGGGATTTGATTTATAATTCAGAACTTCTCCTCAAAGAAAACAAACAAAATATAATATATTCAATCGATGCCATCCCAATGAAATGAGCTCATATTTATAATCCATCCTTGGCCACAGTTTCCCAAAAAGAGTTTCAGTTCACAACTCTTTTAATTAGTAACTTCTAATTTATTATAATAATAAAGTATTATTATAATAATGTGCCTTTATTATTAATTAATATTTGATAAATATTAATTAATAAATATGAACTCATGCGATAAATCCCGCATCCACTGCTGATCTTGCCAGACTGACATAGCCATCCACTACACTACCAAAAATAGCAACTGCCAAAAATAGACTTACTATAAATAGTAAGTCCCCAACCAAAGAACTGCACAAACTGAACATTGTCTGGAAACTGATCACTGTCGATACTGCCCTACCAGAAATGGAAACTAACCAAATTGACTTACCAAAAATAGTAAGTCTACCAACTGGGACCCTCAAACCTAGGCATCAGCTCACAAGGGTCACAATGATGAGCTGATCAAGCCACTGCCAATACGTGCTAAAAAGGGGGTCATCACAAGCACAACCTATGAAACTAAGGCAATTTTATTTAATATATTAATTTTTTGACATACTTTTATCTAAGTTACTAGATCCCCTGTTTTGCCTCGGATCTTGGGTCTGATTCTGCTCGGATTCCAACTGGATTCTGGCAGGATTCCCAATGGAAATTTGAATTCTCTGTGGATTTTGCAATCCAGAATCCATGGAGAATAAAGATTCCCATCTGAAATCAGGGTAGAATTCGAAGGGGTCCACGAGAATCCACGATTGTGGGTGCCCAAAAACAGGCCCCACATGCCAATTTTTTTATTTTTTAACCCTAATTTTGACCAATAAAGCATGCATTTGATCATTTGATGATCATTTATTCATCTATCAAGCATTTTTCACCATTTTTAAATATGAAATATGGCTTGTAATTTAAATTTTCATCGTGTAATGACATTTTGAGACTTTCACAAAGTATGAATATGATATCTATGAATATACATACATATATATATTTGAAAATATATATATATATACCAGCGGTACCAGAACCCGCCCAAAAAAACATTTTGAATCCCAGATTCTAAATCCGAACCCGAATTTGAACTAGAACCAGGATCGGCTACTTAGATTTTTATTTAATACATAAAACTTTTTATGTTTATTATGATGAATATTAAAAAATTAATTAAATATTAGATTTATAATTGTAATATATTTTAATACTTATTATTTAATATATAAAGTTTGATATTTTTATTTTTATTTAAATTAAAATTTTAAACATATTTAATCACAAATTCTTTTGGTGAATTTTTTCCCATGCTTAACTTCATGTGAATTTTATCATCTGTGGACACGAACTTGAACCTTGTCGACCCTCAAATTCCCACTTTGGCAAAAAGAATTTTAAAAAAAGTGTTTTTTTTGTTTTAAATGCCAAAAATCCTCTGATTGTGTCAGGGACACTTATCTGTTTTGGGGATAGATAGGGGACATTTATGACGTCCCCTAGGCATTTTGGCAACGGCTAGTCGTCCCCAAATGTCAGGGAACATTTCTTGTCATTCCGTGCAGTTTTTTGAAATCAGGGACGGTTGGGGGACATTTCCTTTTCATCCCACTATCCCCAAAATGTTTTGGGGATAGGGATGAGTCCCCTGGGGACAGGAAACACGTCTCATTGTAACATAGCTTACATCAATTCTCTATGGGGTTGTGATCATCACGGGAGCAATCTAGGGTTCAAAGCACTAGAATTTTGACAATTTCTTTCTTTCTTTTCTTTATTGAATCTAATTTTGACAATTTTTTTGAGAGGATGGGTGAAGTCATTGAGAGTTTGGTTGTTAGGATTTCAAATTTCTTGAGAAGATCGGCCATGTTTTAGACCAAAAGAGCTACATTGGTAAAATCACTTAGAATATTTGTCTATCAATTGGCCATTTCTAGCTATTTCTTTTATTGGAAGTCTTATTTTTGGATGGATGATGGGGGTTTAATTTAGGGTATTTTAGTTGTCTTTTATTTTATCTTTGTTTTTTATAGTTTTATTGTTTGAAAGTGCTTTGTTTCCTACTTTTCCAATAGCTTTAGGTGTTCATCTTTAAAGACATTTGTTTTTAGGATAAGTTAGTGATTACCTTGAATATCCAAAATTGTGTTTTTGTAACCTTACAAATAAGAGATCGAAATACAATCTTTGTTAATGGTAGTTGATGCTACACCTAAGCTATTGAGATTATTGTAATGTCTTTTACACCCTTGTGTTTGCATTAATTCCATATGGTGTTGAAAGAGTTAAATTGAAAGTAGGTAGCTATTATCAACCTTTGTATTAATATTAATAATTATCTATCTATTTAAGATGCAATTGTATATAAACTTAGTGGTTTAATTCTTGCAGTTGTGTATTGTTTTCTATTAAAACTATTACTCCCTTTCAAATTCTCATTTACATCTACTTATTGCTGGCTTTGTATTGTGTTGAATTCAATTGCTCAAGTTAAATAATAAAATCCTACAAAATCTCACTTGTGAGATGAGTTGTTATCAGTCTTGTAAAAAATCTTACTTGTCAGATGAGTTTTTTAGTCTCATATTTGTACCCAAGGCAAAGCGATAGGGTAGAAGTTATTCCAACATTTCATTTTTGCAAAATCCTCAAAAGATGTAATGTCTCCTTCTTAAGCACTTCACCATGATGAATTGTTAGCCTATTCAGTGGGGTTACCATAGGCTAATGAGTTAGGATTAGGAGACAAATGATGACAATTTGATCCAACTTTTGACAGTGACGGGTGTTTTATTGACAAGTGGTTTTGGATAGTTTCCTCATACTATCAAGTGACAAGTTTACACCGACCTGGTCAATTGATAGTGTTTTTATTTTGAGCATGCCAGTGATGCATTGGATGTTGATAGTACAATTTCAATGTGCTAGAGTGCATTTAAATTAAATAATATCAACTTATAAAGTTAAATTAAATATTTAACTTTATTATCATTTAATTTATTTAATATTATACTTTATGCACAGGCAAAGTTAAATTAAAAATGATATTTGACAAATATTAAAATAGGGTCTTATTGGGATGGATGCCAACTTTGGTGAGGTATAAGGTTTTATTAATAAAAACAAAAAATTAGTCTTTTGGCTGGGTGTGGGGTTTTGGGAGCTTATAAAAGACAATTTTGAGCTCATTTGTATGCTTGGATTTAATATTTTGCAAACAGACTTGGTTGACTGAACTTGATCATCCTATGTCTTGGTGAGGACAAAAAACCTTACAACGAACATCCTTTATGTTAGTGAAAGATCTATTTCGAAGGATTCTCTAGTGGTTTCATTTAGGAATCACATTTGAACTTCATAGTTATTAAATCTTTAAATATCAACTTCAGTTTTTGACCAGCAAATTCATAGAGAATATTTGAGAAGTATTAAGTAGGGAGATTGAGAAGGTATTTGCATATTTTGGGACAGATTTTCCTCTTACATATTGTCCGTACAATTTTGTTGGGACATGGGAGCTTTGTGAGAAGGGGCACCTAGGGCTTCGTGCATGGTTTGTGATGCAATAGTTGAACAAGACTCTCAACAAACATCTATAACACACACTTGAAACCATAGTTACTGTTACTAAAATTCTGCATATGCTGAAATTTAGCCTAAATAGTAACATTGTATAAAAGTGCATAAGCTGTTCTGTTTCTCATACAATTGCATCTAGCTCATTTTTTTTTTTTTTGCCAATCATTCTGAATCTATAAAAAGAAGGAAGAAGAATGTTCATTGTATAAATCATTTATTGATATGTACAATTTTCATTTACAACTGTTTATGATTTCAAATACTGAAAGGAAAAGACCTCACACAAGCCGTGAGTGTAGCCAATTATTTCTCCTATAGATTAAAACAGAATTAAAAAGACAGAATAGGAGAGAGAGAGGACAAGGATAACTAGTCATTGCCTGATGCTTTGACTGGTCATGAAAAGTTGTTGGTCCTGAGTTCGTTTGGTGTCCGCAAGTCTCCCAGCAATCTCCTGAATCCTGCAAGATTGGAAAAGTAATGTTAGATCCCATATGAATCTAAGCAATGGCTGGTTGCCTTAAACCTTACTCTGTACTATGCTGTGTTTTCAATACTGTCCTAAACGAGGAAAACATCAGAATTCTGGAAGTACTTGAAAAAAGGAAATTTCATACTAATGTGTTTGTTTCATGTGCAGGAAGAGAATTATTCCAATGTATATGTGCCCATAACCGAGGCTCCCTTCGGGTATGAGCCCGACATGTACATTAAAATAATTACTTTAACAGGTTGCAAGATCAAGCAGAGACATTATATTAAAGGGATGTGTTTTTCCCAGCATTGAAACCTTTTATAATTAAGCATGTTACAGTATGTTTTAAATCAATGTGGGATATTAAAGGGACGGTTTTGATACCTGAAACCTTTTATCTCATATTACCAAATGAGGTGCTGAACATAATTGTTTTCAGTAATACAAGGAAGCGTATGTCCGTGTTTTTCTGTGATCCACATGTGAAGTTTTGCAAAGTCAAATCATGCACGAAGCTAGAGAAGTTCTTTTGGAATGGAAAGCAGCTCGAAAGTTACAGCTGGAAATGGCAGATAGGAATTTATTGCTGGATTTCCTGTTTCAAGTTCAGCAGCGGAAGCAAGAAACAGCTGACAAATTGTACAAGGCAGTTGCTTGTGTGACATCAGACATTGGGATGGTTCTGCATCAGCAGTCTTTTCTAACTCATAAAGTTGTAAAACCTTTTGACTTTAAAAAAGAAAAGCTTTTGCTAAAAAGGTTACTGCTGCTATAAATGATTTGGAAGCATATTTGGAAGAGACGCCAGAATGTAACTTCAAGTGTTGTGGCGGTGGACGCGATAACCAGTATAAAATCTGTGGGGCTAGAACGAGCATCTGACTCTAGTAACAACACTTACAGTAATGAGGAGAGTAACAACGTGGTTGGTGCAAGAACGTTTCAACAGGGTATGAGCATTAATGGTTCAAGGCTGGTAATACATGTGCTGACAAAATTGAGAATGCTGACAGTGACAAGGGAAGTGGTACACAAGCAGGGAATGAAGATCTTGAACAGGGTGATGAGTATGAGCTTAACCACAAGCATAATAATACTAGCTCTTTATACACTATCAAGCCAAAGAAAGATCAGTTTCAGAAAGATTTTGTGTGCCTTGTTGAAACTTCTGGGAATGGTAGTGATAGAAAGATAGACGATTGCGAAATGGGCAAGAATGTGGAATTTTCCTTCCCAAGAGAAACATCGGCAGATCCTCAAGATTTCAGGGATAAGAAAATGGTTTGTGACCAGATATATGTGAAAAAGAAAATACAAATTCAATGACATTTGGCAGCGAATGTTCTGAACCTTGCAGAGAGACTATTGACTTAATAGGTTCCATTGCTAGAAAAAATGAGGGGAGAAATGTGGATGAGGAAACTTGTAAGACAGAGGAAGAAAATGACATCCTTGGGAAAGATGAAACCATATCTGTTTCCAATTTTCTCACCATTACTGGAGCTCACACTAAAAGACCAGTTTCATTTCAGAAGGTAGTTTACCTGAAAATTGTTGTGTCTTGAAACCTTTAGATGCTCTCAGTTTTGCTAATATAAAAGGCTAGCTCATGCATAGTAAATTCAGAAAGTCATGAAAGTGTTCAGATTAAGAGAAGGCCCTGTAATACTGCGTAGAATTCTACAATGTTAACAGAGAAACAAAAGAAATGCGTTCAAAATGCTCCAAACCCTCACGTAAGAGAGGAAAAATCCATGTAGAAGTTCCTATAAAATACTGGCAGAAAACGGCAAGATATTTCTACAGAAAAGAGCAGCACCAGAATGAAGGAAACCAAAGGTAACACAAACAATGCTATGAAATGTTGTGGAAACAAATACCATAACAGATATATTATCAACAGTAGCTCATGGCACAAAAAATGCAAGGAAAGATAAACGTTTGTCAGAAAGGAAGTTCGAGTTCTTCTTTTGTACACTTATCTTTGAGATTCTGTAGAGACTAATGGAGGAGATAACTCATAAATCTTCCAGCAGACAGAAGGCTTCTACAGACCTCAGTAATCTTCAGGAATAGAACGAGGAAAAGGAGATATTATGAAGTTCCACAGCAACAGCGAAATCCAACAATGGCGGTGGCTTAGAGCTTCAAACCCTCATGCTCGAGAAGAATGAATAAAAGAAAAGAGTGCATTGTGTTTAGGGTTGTTTGGTCGCCCCAAAATATGTTGTAAACTTTTTCAAGTCCACCGCCAAAGTCTTTGCATGGCATGTTGGGGTATTAAATAAATTACTTGATGTTATAACTATATGCATTCTTCGCATAGTGTTATAGTATTAAGTAATTTATTTAATTTATCTTTTTTTTCTTCTTTTTTCCTCGAATTTTTTAGAAAGTATTTAGTAATTATTAATTAATTTAGTCAAATACATTAATTAATGATTATTAGATATTTTTTTTGAGATATATTATGTAATTTGATATTTATTAATCGATGAATTTTATAAATCGGTTGATAAATATTAAATTTTCTTGAGAGGAGATTTGAATAAAGTAAAGATGGAGAGATAAGGCTAGGTTAATGGCTTGAAGATTTCTTCCTATTTGTTGCAGACATAGGGAGCAGATATAGGGGGTGTTGGAGTTTTCTTAGGAAGGTTGGAAATCTTTGGGTCGAGTTTGACCTTTTCCTCATTTTTTTAAGGCAGTTGTGGGCAGTTTGAGGCTTTTGAGGACAGTTTTGATGAGTCACATGGGTGATTAATGACTTGGTTGGACTTTTTCAGTCCTTTGGTGCTTTTTGGAGGGAGTTTCAGGGCCTTTTTTCCAGGATTTATTGTTGCATCCGAAAGTGGGAGTGGGTTGTACTTAGTGAGTTTTTGACTCATTTCTTCTTCAGTTCTGAGAAGTGATATTGGAGGCTTAGTACTTTTTGCAGAGTCTTGGTTTTTCTCATCATTTTCTGTTGTAACTCAGTTTGTTGAAAAGGGGAATACATTACAGGTTTCATATTTCAATTGCAGAGTACTTTCTTTTAATCCAGCTTGTTATTACATTTCGGTGTAGTATTTTGTGATTGATGAAGTAAAGTAAGTGTTTTTGAGCCTTCCTTTACAATTTTTGTCTCACATATATTTACATCTTTTCCTGTAAGTGATTATTCGTGCAGGTTGTTAACTGTGTTGTTAAATGTTTAGGGATATGGGTGTGAGAGTTTCTTTCCTCCTTAACGCTGTATGTTTTTATCCAGTTGGTGAAATATTTATGCATGGGAATCCATAATGGGTTGTGATACCAGTTTCTCTGTTTTGGGCTTAAGTGTCACCTGAAATTGTTGTTTCATCTTTTCATTCAGTTGGATATCCACTTAAGTTTAAGTGCAGTTTTCAGGTTTAGTTTTTCATTTCAGTTTCTTCCCTTCAAGTTTTTCTCCCTTTTCCTGAGATAAGTAGTTTTAGTGTGATAACCAGTTAGGAGCCGGCCTTATCCGAAGATTCACTCCATTTTCAAAGTAACCCACAACTTAGGAGTGTTTCCATGTTACCTTGAGATGTCAAGTTTCCAAGGAATTTGAAGGGTGCAATTTCAGGTGATAACAGTTACAAGACCCAAACTCACCTTTATTTCAGAAGCCGATTTTTGACTCGGATTCGGAGTCCATAGAAACTCTTGCAAAATTGAAAAACCGAAGAAATTGAAAGATTTTTAAGGATTTGAATTTTTTTTCATGCATCATTAATAAATTAACATCAAAGACACAATAAATGAGATAAATAGAAGCTACTTTGCACACATACACAAGTTTACATTGATCACACAAGTATTAATGTGAATTCTTGAAGGAAATAAATTAAACTAAATAACACACTAGAAATATAAATAGTCTCGTTGTCAAATGTCTATATATATATACCAGCGGTACCAAAACCCACCCAAAAAAAAAATTCTGAATCCCAGATTTTGAATCTGAACCCGAATCTGAACTAGAACCAGGATCGACTACTTAGATTTTTGTTTAATACGTAAAACTTTTTATATTTATTATGATGAACATTAAAAAATTAAATTAAATATTAGATTTATAATTGTAATATATTTTAATATTTATTATTTAATATATAAAGTTTGATATTTTTATTTTTATTTTTATTTAAATTAAAATTTTAAACATATTTAATCACGAATTGTTTTGCTGAATTTTTTCCCATGCTTTACTCCATGTGAATTTTATTATCTACGGACACGAACTTGAACCTTGTCGACCCCCTAGATTCCCACTAGCAAAATGATTTTTTAAAAAACTATTTTTTTTTTGTTTTAAATGCCAAAAATCATCTGAATGTGTCGGGGACACTTATTCGTTTTGGGGATAGATAGGGGACATTTATGACGTCCCCTAGGCATTTTGGGGACGGCTAGTCGTCCCCAAATGCCAGAGAACATTTCTTGTCGTTTCGTGCAGTTTTTTGAAATCAAGGACGGTTGGGGGACATTCCCTTTTCATCCCACTGTCCCCAAAACGTTTTGGGGATAGGGATGAGTCCCCTGGGGACATGAAACACGTCTCATTGTAACATAGCTTACAACAATTCTCTATGGGGTTGTGATCATCACGGGAGCAATCTAGCGTTCAGAGTACTAGAATTTTGACAATTTCTTTCTTTCTTTTTTTTATTGAATCTAATTTTGACAATTTTTGTGAGAGGATGGGTGAAGTCATTGAGAGTTTGGTTGTTAGGATTTCAAATTTCTTTAGAAGATCGGCCATGTTTTAGACCAAAAGAGCTACATTGGTAAAATCACTTCGATGATTTGTCTATCAATTGGCCATTTCTAGCTATTTCTATTATTGGAGGTCTTATTTTTGGATGGATGATGGGGGTTTAATTTAGGGTATTTTAGTTGTCTTTTCTTTTATCTTTGTTTTGTATAGTTTTATTGTTTGAAAGTGCTTTATTTCCCACTTTTCCACAAGCTTTAGGTGTGTATCTTTAAAGACATTTGTTTTTAGGACAAGTTAGTGATTACCTTGAATATCCAAAATTGTGTTTTTGTAACCTTACAAATAAGAGATCAAAATACAATCTTTGTTAATGGTAGTTGATGCTACACCTAAGCTATTGATATTCATGGAATATGAAATCCATGGAATCGAAAGTTCAAAACATATATCAAAATAAAAGCTAAGGTGTGCCCTTATGCACTTTTCCTTTGACTTCAATCGTTGCATTGAATTTATATTTGAAGTGTTGCATAAGAGTCCTTGGAGGGATGTGCCCCTTCTCCCTTGGTGTACACCATTTTATTAAATTCAAACCATTTGAAAGTGCTATTCTTCTGGCCTTGATAGATTCACCCTTTTTGAAGCAAGGTAGGTTTTGATTTTATGAGCATAATTTCCGTATTTATAAGTCTGATATGTTTACAACATGTTCCTTTTCAGCTATTACAAGTTTGTTGTGAATATGCATTTCACAAGGTTTGTCAATATTGAACAATAAAAAAACTTGCACTGGAACTCACTGCTAGTAATGGTCTGATTTAATATATTAACGGATATGACTGCTATTACATTGTTTCTGGCCAGTAATCATTCGGAACAATAGCAACAATACATGGCAATAGATCACCGAAGTAGCCCAACAATAATTACCTCTAGGAAAGAGACAACAATGACTGCTACAAGACTGAAAGTGACTTATTTACTTGTTGATATATAGTATCCAGCAGCAGGGAAGCTTATGTTTGATACCTCCAAATATGAGTAAGAGGTCACTAATGATTGATAATTATTGCCAAATTTGTCCAGCATACTTCAAAAGCCATAAAAATCCCAAATCAAGACAGATTTCAGACTTGTAACATCATTTCAGTCCTAATTTTGGTATGTACAGTTGCAAATACACACCCATCTCTTCAAAGCTACCCTCTGACCGATTCCACTGAAATATGGCTCCAATTATGCACAGCAACTTCAGATTGGGTGTAAATAGAGAGCATCAAAAAGTCAAAGGAAATGCAAAAAAAAATAAATAAATAAACTTTATGCGGCTGACTGCCACGACAGAGTCTAGGGCTCGAGACTCTGCCTCAGTAAGTTAGCCCAGACTCAATCTGACTCGACCAAGTTTGAGTCCAGAGGCCAAAAGACTCTGGAGGCCTGACTAGGCTCTGGACTCGCAAAGTCCTGTAACCATGCTTGAAACACTCAAGAAATATACTCTATAGCAGTGAATTAGATAGATTGATACATCAATTGAAAACAAACTCATTCAAATTCTTATTGAAAACAGAAATGTTTTACAAAACAGTGAGCCAAGTCTATTGCCTTCAAAATACAAATCTAATTTGATTTGTTCTCAGACATGCAACATGCTGCCTTTGCAACCAAAGATGTCTTCAACCCAAAATCCCTTACGATTACCCAAAAAGAAAAATCAGAAAACATCTCCCCAAAAACCTACCCCATTTTCTTCTCCCTACACTCCAAAAAAAATATTCCACAAGAAAGCATGCTTCTAATGCCTAAAAAAAACTAATCATTTATTCCCCTGTTGCCTGACCCCCCACTACTCTCATTCTCCCTTCCTAAACATAGAGTCAACCAAATTCAATGTGTAACGCATAACTCAATGACATTGTAGTTTCTGCACGGCTCCCCCTATGTGGATGCCCCTGCATCAGACCTGTTATCATTTTAGTTCACACTAAATTGATAATTTGACTAAGTGTTTGAATCAGATTTGATTTTTTGCATTGGAAGTATAAACTTGCAAAGGTTGCTGATTTGAATTTCACAGTGATAAAAGAATTCGGAAAAGAAAGTACATGTACAGCTATATAAACTTCAAAACAGCAAACTTAAGGTACATTTATTTCAGTTTTGAGCAAAACAATATTCAGATTTTTTGAGCTCAACAGATAATGAAAGATATGCTTGCATTTCAGACATGAAAGTACAGCTTTA